>JAJHZJ010000447.1:8259886-8452386 GCA_023548195.1 Bettongia penicillata ogilbyi | reverse complement strand
TCCTACCTTTGACACATATTTGCTGTGTGAACCTAGGGAAGTCACTTAATTTCTCATTCTTCTGGACAACTCTCTGAGACTCTAAGCTGATGAACAGGTGGTCATTTACATTGATTAAAAGGGAGTTTCCTCATTCTAGTTGCCAACTGCAATGAAGTCATAGGTTTGATCCCCCAAAATTATCATTTAACCACAGTAATTCTCAAAGACTAGTCATTAATCAAACTGAATAAGGGTCAGGATTTATTTCAGTAAAATAATGATTCCTTGAGTACTTAAGAAGCATAAGATGAGTAAGCTATATTAATTTCCCACAATGTTGTTTTAGGCAGAGGTGAAAAGGTAAAGGAGATACTTTGGGGGCCAGGCAACCTTTTCCATGTCACTGAAATCACATCACCTTGGCTATCACTAATCATAACTGCTAGGAAGGTTGGCCTTATTCCCAATGTCTGTTCCTGTGCCCCTGTCCCAGATCCCACATTGATCATATCAGTTTTCAGCCAGAAAACTTCAATGAGTCCCCATTGCCCACTAAATAAAGTCCAGACTCCTCAGCCTGGCATTCATGACCCAGTGATTTCCTACCATTCCAGCTTTATTTTACACACACTCTCTCCATGTGGTGTATAATCCAGCCAAATTGGATTGCTCAGGGCTCCTTGTAAAAGTGCCTCTCTGTGTGTGCCTCTGTTTATGTTGTACCTTGTACCTGGAAATGCTATCCAGTCCAAATGCTACCTCTTCCAAAAAAAGCTTTATTCATCCTACCTATCTTATTCTTTTCTATTCTCAAATAACAAAAACGACAGATAGCTTTTCTAGAGTGTCTTGAGGTTTGCAAAGTGTTTTACAAATATTATCTCATTACCTCAAAACAGTTCTGCCAGGTAGCAGCTATTGTTATCCCCATTTTACAGATGAGGAAATTGAAGTTTGGAGAGGTTAAGTGACCTGGCCAGGGTCATGTAACTAGTAAGTGTCTAAGGAAGGATTTGAACTCAGGTCTTCCTGACAGCAGGTCTAGCACTCTATCCATAGTGCCACCTGGCTGCATCGTGTAAGCCTCATAGAATAAAGAATCTTAACTGGAGTGGAACAATTAGGATTTTATTCCAGGATGCCTGATGCATTTGCAACCCTTCAGTGATGTAGAAATAATTGAGCTTCAAACCTAGTTAAAAAGAATAAATAATTGAAATAGAAAACTACTACATGATGAGTACTTTCTTTCTATCCCTTTAGCCAGGTAAATTTTCCCTGCCCAATTTGTAACATTTAACCCAGGTGTAAAAATTGATAGTTATGGCTCTTCAGAAAATTTAGATTCCTATTTAAAGCTATCCTATTCCCAAATTTGTGATGTTATCTGATGTCATCTGGAAGTTATTGTAGGATGAAGGCCTAAGGAAAAAAGCATATCTTCCCCATCATCATCAGGACTCCAAAGTTGCAGTTATAATGTGGTAAATATGGTACCTGCCATTAGAGTCCTAAAGTGTGGAGCTAGTCCTAGGCTCTTAAAGGCTCCGTGCACAATCTGATAGCCAACGTGTGTCAGAAGTTGGACTTAAGCCCTGGTCTTCCTAACTCAGAGTTTAGTCCTGTATCCACTATGACATGCTACCTCACAGAAAATTAGATAAAATTTCCCCATAAGAATTACCCTAGTGATTTCCATGCCACATACATAGACGGAAAGTTTTAGCCTTTTGTCTGCTAAAAAAAACTATTCATTCTGCCTACTCTTCCCCTTCCACCCCTAAACCAGTCATACTCCTCCTACTTTCCATTTAAGCCACCAGCACAGGAAACTACAATGTTCCTGGCATGGCCAGATTTCACCAAAAATAAAAACATTTCCAATAAACATTCTGGTTTTTCCTCAGTCTCTTTGTTTAAACATTAGCTAGACCATAGGAGAGGAGAACATCCCTGTAGTCTTGTTGGAAAGAAGTAGCTACCTATAGAGTTCTTTATAGAAGAGATATATTAAGATTGATAGCCAATCCACATACAATGGGAATAAATAAGTGGAAGAGAATCTGATATCAATCTTGTTCTAACTTCTCCCCTTGCCCTAGGGAAACATAATTCAAATCCTTCATTGCAGAGTCATTATGTACAGCACCGAGATGAGCTTGTCCCTCTCTCCCTGCCCTCCTCTCCCACTAAGGAAAATGTGGCATCCTCACTGGGAAATCCTGAAAGTCTTTAATTTAATAACTAGTTTTTACATTTTATTATTATTTTTAACATTCTTTTTTTTAAATTTTGAGTTCCAAATTCTTTCCCTCCCTCCTCTCTCTCACCCACTGAGATGGCAAGCAATATCATATCAATTATATATAATAAAAATTTTATTAAGCACTTACTATGTTTAGGGCACTGAGATAAGTAAAGTCTATCATTCTTAACCATTGGTTATGTTAGGTTGCTACCAATTTAATTTCAGCAAGTAAGTTAGGGGCAAAGACAGAGACAAAAAAAATGTAAGGTGAGACTCTTCCATGTGTAAAAGAAGAACTAGAAGGGATTCTAAAGCTTTGACTACCTCAATTGAACAGGAAAACGCTAGGTGAGACAATGAACTTGCCCACGGCACGCAGTATGCTTTAATATCATTGTTTCCAACCCCATATTTGCATAAAACTCAACAAGACTCTGGAAAATATACTGGGGTGGTCACCATAAGTTAGAGTGAGGTCCCTCGCTGAGGAAATCCAACTCGGTTAGGAAAAATTGTCATCAGGACAAGGTCTAGTTCTCTCACTTCCTTTCAGAAAGGACAGAGCCTCTCAGCCTTAGAGTTGGCAAAGCCTCTTCAGCTCTTCTTTCTTAGGACCTAGATTTGAGATCCTCTTCTAGGGTCACAGGGTTTTACAGGGAGGAGTCTCCAAGGTCTCTCTCTTTGCAATGATGTGTCTCGTTGGATGGTATTAATGAAGGAAACAGATCACCAGAGTTTAGTCAAAGCAAGCATGGGCCAAAGGGACTAGGCCACTGTCTTTTTTAATCCACCCCCAGTTCTAATTACATAACCAATCAAAAAAGGCTATTCCTAACCATGTGATTAGCATATTAGAACCAGTTAGAGAATGTCTACATATGACCCACAGTGTCTCCAAGTAGCACTTCCACTTTGTCATGACTTCTTCCAGTTGGCTTCTCAGTCTCTCCACATGGGGTGATTGCATCAGTCAAGTAGGCTGATTCATTGTACATGTACACCAGATTCCTGTTGCATCAGGATCACTCAAGAGCTTATGCCTAAAACTGGAATAGTACTAGTTTCTCACTTGTGCCCAGAAAAGGAAACAAAGTTAGAAGATTATAGCTAGGACCTAGAAATCCAGAATACTCCCCATCAGGTTCTCCTGGACAAGCCTAGGCTCTTTGCCATGTGCTTCTCTTGCAAGCTGGCATTTTATAATTCTGGGAAAAATAGAGAAATTCTTTCCTCCCTCCCCTCTCCCCCATATGCCTACTGTCTGATATCCTTGGCCGTCTCCAGCTGTCCTGATGAATATCAGGCCACTGGACCCAGATGGCTCAGGAGGAGAAAGTGAGGTTGATGACCTTGCACAGCCCTTCCTCACTCAAGTCAAAGTCAACTGCAGGTCATGTCATCATCTTGATGTCATGGTCCTGTTCAAGAATGAAGGACAAACACAACAACTGTCTGATAGGAAAGACCAAGAGAAAGAAAATAAGCATGTGGCAGGGGAGGGTAAAACAAAGTATGGCATTTCTTGGGGACTTCTTAGCTCTTAGGGACCTCAGAGGGAACTCTTCCAACAAGGGTCCATTTTCCTGAGCTTCCATCAACCAATCATCAGGAGGCATCACCAAACACTGGAGACCAAGTGAGTCTTGTGTTCTCTCAATAAGAGGCTAAGTCAGGGGTGGAGAACCTGTGGCCTCGGGGTCATATGTGGACCTCTAGGTCCTCAAGTGTGGTCCTTTGAATCCAAACTTCACAAAAAAAAATCCCCTTAATGAAAAGATTTATTCTGTAAAACTTGGACTCAGTCTAAAGGCCACACCCACGAACTAGAAGGTCATACATGTGACCTCAAGGCCACAGGTTTATCACCCCTGGGTTAACACCTATATCTAGCTCTGTAAGAGTTATCACTCCCCTTCTAATAAAGATCCATATCCTGTAATCTCATCAGTTTCATGAGAGATTTTGTTATTGAGCCTTTTCAGTCATGTCCGATTCTCCATGACCCCATATGGGGTTTTCTTGGCAGAGATACTGGAGTGGTTTACCATTTCCTTCTCCAGTTCATTTTACAGATGAGGAAACTGAGACAAACAGGGTTAAATGACTTGCCCAGGGCTATACATCCAGTACATATCTGAGGTCACATTTGAACTCAGGTCTTTCTATGGTTTCCCCCACAATAGTGTACACAAAAGTCCAGTGCCATCTTTCCAGAATAAGCTTGTAAGGACAAAATGGACTCATACACTACCATTCCCTCAACAACTAACTTTGGGGGTGATGATGTCTCTCTCAGAGACAGATGCCTCATCATTTAAAAGAGTTCTCTTTTTAGGGAAGAGGAGTACTCTGGTCCCCCATCTGCCGCATGATTCCATCCCCACATATATCAGGAATTCAACACACAAATTTTTCTGCCCTAGGCAAAAAAGTATTCTCAGTGTTCCTTTTGATTCCTACTCCCTCCATAATTACAGGTTGGCAGGGGAGATTACTTATTTCAGATTCTAATTATAAACTACCCAGTAAAAGCCTCAGCTTTAGCTAAGACCCTGGAGGAACTCACATGGTACTCAGGCTCAACTCAAAGCTCATGCAGGTAAACAGATGCTTCATCTTTAGCTCCAAGGCTTACCTTATTTTCCCTTAACTCTGTTGTAGAGTCTCATTCCTAATAACACAGAGGATATACTCTAATTAGAAAACATGCTATTGTCAAAGGGATACAAACTTGTCCTTTAAGCGGAGCTTTTTGTAGTAAGTTTACAGGTGTGATTTTGGTTCTTCCCAGGTTGTATTTTTTCCTAATCCTCCCACTTATTGCCAAAAAACAACCCAAAAAACTCCCTACAAGTTCTTCATTTTCTACTGCAATAGAGTTGTTACAAGGAATTCCATTACTGGAATTATATTATATGACTCAGATAAGGATAATGACATCTATTTCTTTATACAAATCACTGATAAAGGTGCTAAATAGCACAGGACCAAGCATAGATGCCTGAGGCAATCCACTAGAATCTGCCCTCCAAGTAGACACTGAGTCATTAACTCTCTGGGTCTACTCATCCAGGCATTCCAAATCCACTTTTTTATTGCTCCTCTCTCAATCTCTCTCTCTCTCTCTCTCTCTCTCTCTCTCTCTCTCTCTCTCTCTCTCTCTCTCTCTCTCTCTCTCTCTCTCTCTCATAGCATAGGAGATTTTCAATAAAAGATTTTGTCAAACGCTTTGCTAAAATCTAGGTGAAATTTATCTATAGTATTTTTGTAATCTATCGGTCCAGTAACCCTGTGGAATTAAGTGAGTTTTTTATTGAATTATGCTGGTGCTTTCTGATCACTACTTCTTACTCTAAGCATTCACTAACTGTCCCTTTAGTTATATACTAATTGAAGTAAAGTAAGGTGTGTCTCTGCTTTGATCCTTGCTGCTTCCCATTAGGGCATTTCACTGTCTGATTCCTCCCAAGTGTTACACACCACTCCAAGTAGTCATCAATTCTGACTATATTCAGGGTTACCTACTCCCTTGAAACAACCATCACAATGGCTGCTGGTATCACAGCTTTCTCACCTGCCTTTTCACCCACCTTCACCATTAATCTCAGCATGTTGTACTGCCTCTACTTTGAAGGAGATCTCTTACTTTCAACAGTCTGCTTGGGCAACTAATTCATTCCGGTCTTTTTTCAGGTTTTGAAGTTAAGATCACTAACCTATAGTTTGCTATTTCCACTCTCTTCCCCTCTTTTTTGAGAATCCTATGTACATCCTCCATGATCTTTCAAATATCACTGCCTGTGACTTCAAAATTATGTCAGTCCTTTCACACTCCTTAGATGCACTCACTGATTTGAACTCACTGTTGGCAGCTGGGTAATGCTTTGCTGGTTTCCAACTTCTCTTGAGCCCCCATAAGACTATTGCCAGCTTTTCTTTCCTCCTCTACAGCAAACTCTGAGAAGAAAGGGTCACTTTCCCTCAAGCTGCAGATGATTTTCACTGTAATAATGAGTTCTCCCTATCGGTGAGAATCCGATCCAGAATAAAATTCCCTTGTGTTCCCCTATTGTTTCCTCTACTTCTTGAATGAAGAAACTAGTCATGAAATTATAAGTTGCTTTTTTTGGCAGAAAAAGATTTTCAACAGATGTCTAGAAAATTGAAATCTCCTGTAACGACTATATCATAACTCTGCTCTAGGATTGTGATGTTTCCTAAATTCTGTGTCTATTTCTAGATGGTCTGAAGTATGCCCTAATTATAGCTTTTGTTTCTTACTCTGCTGACTGCTTTTAAACACTCTATACCAGGGGTGGGGAACCTGTAGCCTCTAGGCCACACGTGACCTTCCTTGGATGTGGCCGTCAGACTGAGTCCAAGTTTCATAGAACAAATCACTTTATTAAGGATTGTTCTGTGAAGTCTGGATTTAGTCAAAGGACTGCACTTGAGGATCTAGAGGGCCACGTGCAGCCTTTCGCCACCTCTGCTCTATGCCATGTTTTTCTCCTCTGGCTCCGAGATTTCACCTCATGAGCATATCGCTTTAATGGATGACATCTCCTTAAAATTGTTGGGTTTTTTATTTGTCTGTTAGTTGGTTATCATTATTCGTTGTTTTTACATTGAGATCCTCCTGCTTATTAAAGGAACACTTCATTTTTTCTTGATAACTCAGAGAGCAGAAAGAAATTCTTCAATCTCTTTTATGTTCTTTTACCGAAGGAAGACAGCTTGCACTAATTGCATAAAAGACAATTACTTGGCTCTGGAAAAAAGAAGACAAATATCGCCACTCTATGTAGGTCGCCATGAAATACTCCCTCTTCTCCATGTTTTTGGTAAGGTCCTTAGTTCTTTCTTTTTCTTACTACTAACTCATGGGGACCGAAAAGAAGCTCCCCCAACTCTCCTTACCAATTTAACACCTTAATAGCCTTCTTTATTTTCTAAATAATCTTCTTTGATCTCAAATATTTCTTCTCTTTATATCTGAATTCTTTTCCTTCATCTTGAATCTTTCTCCTTCAACTTCTCAACCCCCTTGAATTTACCCTCTCAAAATTAAGTCACTGGGGCAGCTAGATGGCAAAGTAGATAGAGTTCTGGCCATGGAGTCAGGAAGATCTACGTTTAAATTTGGCCTGAGACACTTACTAGCTGTGTGACCCTGGGCGAATCATTTACCTCAGATTGTCTCCAAAAAAAAAAAATCAATCTCTGACTTTCTTCATAAGTCTTTTAGATGAAGAAAAAAGAAATCTCTTTCTTCACAATTCCATCTTATTCACTTTAAATCCTTCTACTCTTTCTTTCATTCGACTTTGTCCCATTGATGCCAGAATATGGCAAAACACAAATATATTTTGGCAAATACATGTATGGCAAAATACAAAATGTAGTTTTACATAGGCATCTAAAGTTATTGATTTTATTGCTAAGTCTTTTTGTGGATGTTGTTCTCTGTACTTTCTAGCTTGGTGCATAGATTTAGGAAATTTCCTCTGCCCCATTCCTTTTATATTTAGATTTCTTCCTCTTTCTGTCTCTGTCTCTGTCTCTCTGCCTCTGTCTGTCTCTGTCTGTCTGTCTGTCTCTCTCTCTCTCCCTCTTTTTTTTTTTGGAGGCAATCAGAGTTAAGTTGCTTGCCTAGAGTCATATAACTAATAAGTGTCTGAGATCAGATACAAGCCCTCCTGACTCCAGGGCTAGAGCTCTATCCCCTGCTCCAACTAACTGCCCTTGATTTGCAGTTTGTTCCTCGTTCTCGAAGACACCCATGACATCAAGGAAATGATGCCATGACATGCAAGTGAACTGGATTGGAGGACTGTACAAAATCAGCAGCCTCACCTTCTCCTCCAGAGCCATCTGGGTCCAGTGGCCAGATATAGATCAAGATGACTGGAGATGGCTCAGTCCCCTGATTTTAGCCTCCCTTCATCCAACGCCTGGGCTTATGTGCCTATATGTTATAAGCAGCCCTTGTCAGGCATATTCTATGCCTTGCCAAGAGTTACTTCCTATAATTCAAATCTAAAAGCCAACTCCTATTCTCTTAGCATGACCCCAAATTTACCTTTCTTTCCTGAAGCTCCTACATTCAAAGAGTGGGACTGATGAAATCACCACCTGTGTTCCTGAAATCTTTGGTTTCTTGCCCAGGACTTCATAATCTCTGAAGAGATTTTCTTTTTGATGGTGTTATCTGTTCTTACATCAGTCACCAAAATTCTGTAGTGCTCATCCCCCATGTCATTCCCTTCCCCAACTCAATAAACTCTAATGCCCCTATTTCCTCTATAATCAAATATAAATTCTCCTATCTGACATCTAAAGTTCTCTTTAACTTGGTCATATCAGTTTCCTTTCCAACTTTCTTATACATTGTGCCCTTTCATGTACTTGATGTTTCAACCATACTGTCTTATTTGCATTTCTTCATGAGCAATCTTCCATCTCTGTGCCTTTCCAGTGGCTCTCCCCTCATACCTGGAATACTTCCCCTCCTCACTCCTGCCTCTGAGACCTCCTGGCTTCTTTCAAGACCTTAGCTTATACTCTACCTTCTGTACGAGAATTTTCTTTCTTTTCTTTTTCTTTTTGACAAAGTAATTGCAATGAAGTGACTTGCCCGGGGTCACACAGCTAGTAAGGGTTTGAACTCAAGTCTTCCTGACTCCAGGAGCACTACTCTAGTCACTGAGCTGCCCCATGTAGGGGAATTTTTCCCAGTCCTCCCATTCCCCATGCCCCACCATAGTAGTGCCTTCCCCTCTAGGTCATTTTATATCTCTATATACCATATACGCTTATACATACATATATATATATATATATATATGTGTGTGTGTGTGTGTGTGTATGTGTGTGTGTATGTATGTGTGTGTGTGTATAAAAACAATTTGTATGCATGTTTTCTCTCCATTAGAATATTAGCCCCTTGAGGGTAGGTACTGCTTTTGCTTTGTCTTTGTATTCCTGGTCCTTGCCACATGTAATTGCTTAATAAATGTTGATTGATTGACTGACTGTTCAACATTTCAGCCCGAAGGGATTGGACTAGGTTATCCCTTAAGGTTTTTTGCAGCTCTAATAGCCTTTGATTTTTAGACAGAAATCCTCAGTACATCTATCTTAATTATCATTGAAATGTTGTAGAGATGGGAAGAGATATATTTAGAAATTAAAGTGTTCCAAAACCAAAACATATCAGTTAAAGAAAAGGAGGGGGGAAGCAAAGATTGTGGAGAACAAGGACTGGAGAATGGAAAAGTATCCTGATTTTCTCAAAAGAAAAGAGACTGTATTCTTCACACTATAGTCCAGATCACTTGACTTCTTATCTCCCGAAATTTTTGAAAATATTATTAAAGTAGCGGTTAGTGAGTATATATAAAAGGAAACACTGTTCATAAAGTATTGCTTTGTTCTTTTAGAAAAAGGCAGTGACCTTTATCCTACTGTTAGTGAAAACTTCTCTCGCTCTATTTCCTTTTCTCCATCTCTCAGAAATAACAGGTACAGAAAGAGTATTATGTCCCTCTTTGACACAGCCCTAAATCTGTTCTTTTCACCTCAGTACCTGCTCAGTCCTAGTAGCTGGATACTCTCTGTGAGGGTCCTTACATTATCTTTGATTAGTGTTCAAATTCTCATTTTCTGTCACTAAATCTTAATTGGGCAAAGTACATTTGGGTCATAATCATAAAACAATGCTGGTTTCCATTTTCCCCCAGTTATTGATTTCGAAGGCCTTTAATTCATATGCAAGCAAACCCTTTGAACCCCAAAACACAGAAGTAGACTTCATCTTGTATTCATTCCAAAGTTAAGATAAAAAGATCAACTGTTATTTCAGAACACTGACCAAACTTAGCCAATTTTAGCTCAGCAACTAGTCTCAGAAAACTGATGTAGACTTATGTCCCCCAGATAAATGAATTGTTAAGATTCAATCACTTTACATATTAGTAAAGGAAAGATTAGTGAGCATACAGAAAATAAAGAACTAGTTCACAAAAAACTAGATCAAGTTAATCAAGAACAGGATATTCCATATTAATCTTATTTCCTTTTCTTATAGACTTACTAAACTGGTAGATCAAAGAAATGTATTAGAAATACTTCATCTAGACTTTTCTATTTCTATTGATGAACTAATGAATAAAGGAATGAATTTTTTCAAAAAAACTTATTAAGTGCTTACTTTATGCCTACCACCATACTATATACAAGTATGTTGTTCTGGCATTTCATTAGTGTCTTCATGATTCCATTTGGAGTTTTCTTGGCAAAGATACTAGAGTGGTTTGTCTGATTCTTTGTTTTCCCATTTGAGGTTTTCTTAACAAAGATACTGGCATACTTTGCCGTTTCCTTCTCCAGCTCACTTGACAGATGAGGAACTAAGACGAACAAGGCTAAGTGACTTGCCCAGGGTCACACAGCCAGTAAGTGCCTGAGGCCAGATTTGAACTCAGGAAGATGAGTCTTCCCGACTCCAGTCCCTATGCGCTATCTATTTACCTCTTAACTACCCTTGCTCTTCAAAGTACTGAAATATTTAGTAAAGCTAATCCTGTTGTCCTGTGATAGGGTGGCTCATTTCTCATCTTCTATGACAACCCTCTTGATTCACTAAATAAGTAAGTAGTATATCCTGACATCTGTTGTGACACTTTTGTAGACATGGAAGATCGTGTACAGCAGGTCCTATTTTCTCTGAGTAGTCCCAGAAGGTAATGTCCTATAGCTTGCCTCTGACCTAAAACCCAAAGAGAAGACAGTCTTCTGGAGTCATAAAGACCTATGGAGATAATACTTCATATAGAAATGGCTTTGAGAAGGCCTGGCTTCCTCCCTGCTTTTATGCTATGATCATTAGTAGGCAGTGCAGTGAATAGAGTACCAGACCTGGAGTCTGGAAGACTCATCTTCCTGAGCTCATATTGGGTCTCAGATACTTACTAGCTGTGTGACCCTGGGAAAGTCACTAAACCCAGTTTACCTTAGTTTCCTCATTTGTAAAATGAAGTGGAGAAGGAAATGGCAAACCATCAACAGTATCTTTGCGAAGAAAGACTCAGATGAGGCCACAAAGAGTGGGGGGCACTACTGAAACAACTGCACCACAACAAAGACTCTTTTTTTTGGAGTGGGGGGGAAACAATTAGTGTTAAGTGACTTGCCCAAGGTCACACAGAGAGTAAGTGTCTGAAGTCATATTTGAACTCAGGTCTTCCTGACTCCAGGGTCAGTACTCTATCCACTGTACCACCTAGATGCCAAACAAAGTCTCTTACACGCCATTCCATCCTCCACTTAGCTATCAAATCAATCCTCCCAAAATCACACACAGCCCCACCCCCTATTCAGTAAATTCCAATGGCTCTTTATCATCTCCAAAATCAAATATAAAGTCCTCTGTCTGGCAACTTGATCCCCTTCCGCCCTTTCTCTTCTTTGTTTACACCTTATGGTCCCAGTCACATTGGCGTCCATACTGTTCCTCAAACAAGACTCTCTCTCTTCCGAGTCTTGAGCATTTCACTGGCTGTGTCCCATACCCAATACTCTCTGTCCTCATTTCAGCCTCTTACCCTCATCCAAATCCAGTCAAAACCTCACCTTCTATAAGAATCCTTTCCTGACCCCCCTACTGGGAAGCCTGGTGCCTTCTTTATGTTCATTACTTCCATTTTATTCTATATATAACTTGTTTGTACATAGATGCTTACATATCATCTCCCCCAAGAGAATGTGAGCTACTTTTGCTTTTGTATTTCCAGATCTTAGACCAACTTGGCACAATAAATTAATGTTTATTGATAGAATGACCTTCTGAACCTCTGTCTCTCCACATATATCATGTAGATGATAATGTCTGCCCCTAGGAATGTTCTAAGGAAAAAAATCATGTAAATTTTCTAAAGACCTCTGAATTGGGAGAGGATGAGTAAGGACAGTTTCACAGGATTTGGAAAATTGAATGACAGTCTCAAATTCACCACTGCCAAACCTCTCTCTTTAGGATCAATATTCTTCATAAATCTGGGTGATGCTATCTACCTTCAAAACATAATCATACAATCCCAGAATAAATAGATTGCATATAACTCAAATAATTACAAACAATTAAATGGAATAATGTATGGTGGGTGTGAACAAGCTGGAGCATCTTGCCATCAATGACTTACATACAAAAAGTAGCTATGTACATGTGGATTTTTGACTGGAAAAGGAGGCGGTTCTACATAGCAAAATTTCATAGTTTAATATATAATACTCTTGTCTGTTTTTTTGTATATTGAAATGCTGATGTTTGTTAAATTCATAATATTCTAAACTGATAATTAAAAAAGGAGAAGGGTCAGTCATGTTTCAAGAATGATAGGGAAAAAGGTTGACATGATGTATATAGTCATAGTTCAACCTCACTCCACTCAGAATCAAAACCAAGGCTATAAACCCAAGGTTCAGGGGGAATGGAGGTCTCCCATGGCCTCATCTGTGCTATGTATAGCATGGATCCAAGACCAGAACAAGAGGTCAGAATCAGGAAATACAAAACAGCATCTGGAAAAAGTCAGAAGCAAAGGGTTATTCCAAACAATGTAAATTGTCTGGAATAAACAATGAGATTCATGCTGGCTTAAAAAAAAAAAAAAAACTAATTCTGAAAAGGACCAGAGATGGAAGGATAATAAAGCAGGTATCAGCAAAAATCTGTGAGATATGAGGGTAGAGTCTGATGGGGGCAAGGGGAGGGAGAGGAGAGGTCCAAGACTGAAAACCAGGGTTCAGCCAAATGAGTACCAGGCAGGGCAAAGGACGGGTCAGAGCTTATTCAGAGAGCTTGTCACAATTTGTAACTCAGCAAGCTGAGGCCCAATGGGTTTTGCAGTCTCAGAATGTGGAAGTAACCATACTTGGCTGATGTTTCTAAGGGGGCCCCTCTAGTGCAGACTCAGCTCCCCTCCACCAAACACAATGGCACATCAGAAATATTAAAGCAACAAGGCAAACATTTCCAAGATCCTTTATTGAAGACAGCATGAACAAGAAATTCAAAAGATGAGGATGCTGATGTCCATATCAGGAGCATCTAAACCAGAGAACAATACAAGTTATTATAATTATGTAGGGAGGCAGGGCAGGAATGCTGCTGCTAACTAGGATGCAAGACAAAGGTGGGCATCGAAAAAGAATAATAACTGATAATTGGCATTTGGTTTGCAAGGTGCTTTACAACTGTCATTTCATTTGATCCTCTCAAGAACCCTGGGAAGTTAGTCTCACCATTTTACAGGTGAGAAAACTGAGACAAAGGCCAAGTGACTTGACCAGGGTCACATAGTTGGCTAAGGGTCTGAGGCTGGATTGGAACTCAGCTCCTCCTGATATCAGCTGCAGCACACCAGCTCTCCATCCACTGGCCAGTTACTATTTACATAGCACTTATGTTTAGGGATATTATCTCACTTAATGCTCATAACAGCACTGGAGATAAGTACTATGGTTATTACCATAGATAGTGATTTTGTGTTTATAATGGGCTTACTTTCATATGGGAGCATAGCCTTAGATCTGGAAGAAATCTCAAAGACCATCATCTCATTTTGTTGTTGCTGGTGATTTGTTTTAATCACATCTGATTCTTTCTTGGCAGTGATATTAGAGTAGTTTGCCATTTCCTTCTCCAGCTCATTTTATAGATGAGAAAACTAAGGCAAACAGAGGTAAGTGACTTGCTCAGGGTCATACATCTAGTAAGTGTCTGAGGCTAGCTTTGAACTCAGGAAGCTGAAACTTCCTGACTCCAGGTCCAGTGCTCTATCCACTCACTGTGCCACTAGTTGTCCAATCTCTCATTTCACAGATGAGGAAACTGAGAAGAAATGAATTACTTATGATCACCTAGATAGTAAGTGACAATTTTCAATAAGCAACTTGAGGGCAGGTGCTGTGTATGGTTTTTTTTGTTTGTTTTGTTCTGTCTGTTTTGTGTTCTTTTGCTTCTCTATCCACTCCCTAAACTCTCTCTGCAACCTCAGGGCTTAACATACAAGAGATGTCCAGCACATGTTCCTAATTGGCTGAAGAAACCACTGTGGGAAAGAATGGGAAGTTGCAGGGTTTGATGCTGTTATGGGAAATTCTCCAGATGGGAATTGCTTCTCTTAGGAAGTGAATTATACTGCTGAGTAACCTTGATGCAGCCAGTAAATAGAGGTCTTTTTAGGTTATTCCATCAACAAGTGCTAAACTCACACGTTCACACCAAGCACTTGGCAGAATAAAAAGCACTACCCTCACCCTGCTCTCAGTCTGCACTCTGACCTTTGGCAATCCTCAGCAATAGGTCCATTCAGACACAGAACAGAGGTCATAAGTCAGCTCATCTAGGATTTTTCCAGGCTCACCTCTTTGTTGAATCCCTACCCCAAATCAATGCAATGTGATGCAACAAACATTTGACAAGCATCTTCTATGAGAAGGTAAAAGGATATATACAAAGGATGCAAGAATAAATAATGGTGCCATTTCTGCCTTCCAAGAGTTTCTGTTCTCCCAGGGAATGATATATTTATAGAGAGAAGTATTATGCAAGAGTCATGGATTTAGACCTGAAAGAGGCCTTAGAAGTTATGTTGTCCAACTGCCTCATTATACAGATGGAAAAACTAAGACCCAGATAGCTTAGGCACTTTGCCATGTAGGGTCACATAAACTGCAGCAAGCAGAGTAGAAATGAAAACACAAGGGCTTCTGATTTCAAGTACAGTGTTCTTGCTGCTAGATCAGACTGTCTCCTCAAAGTGATGTTGGAAAATTTGAGGAAGAAAAGAATGTTTTTGGCTATGGGGATTGGGGAAGGCCTCACAGCAAAACTGGGACCTGAATTGACTCTTGAAAGAAAGAGGATTTTAACAATTAAAGATGAGAATGGAGTGTGTCCCAAGCCTAAGGGATGCTTATTTAAATGCACAAAGGCAAAAGAGTGTAGTACAAAAGTGTGTGATGGCAGATAATGTGAAATAGTGACAGAAAGACAAAACAGAGCCAGATCGTAGAGGAACTCTAATGTCAAGCTAATCCAATTGTATTTTACCCTCCATGCAATAGGGAGCTATTGACAGTCTTGTAAGCAAGGAAGTGTAGTGATTCAGATCTGGAGCTTAAGAAGATAATTGAGGCAGCTATATGGAAGATATATTAGAGAGGCAGGGTGCTGAATGTAAGGAGGACATTTAGACCAGTGCTTCTTAAACTGTGGGTCACAACCCAGATGGGGTCGTGAAAAAATTGTCAACAGTAAAAGGTTTCTGAATTAATGACAGCCAAAAATTAATTCAAAATCAAACACGTAATGAATTCGAGCTATTTCTGGCACTGCTTGCCCATGTTGCATCACACATCTTCACTTCAGCCTTGGTTCTGAACACAAAGCATGCGCACTTTGCACTGTGTATATCCTCATGATGCAACACAAGCAAATGCTGCCAAAATGTGAAAAGGGGTGGCAAGTAGAGGTTTAAGAAGTCCTGATTTAGACAGTCCTAAAAATAGACCTAGGTGGCACAGTGGATAGAGCACTAAGCCTGGAATCAAGAGTACCTGAGTTCAAAGACACACTTCCTAGCAGTCTGACTCTGGCAAGTCTATTAACCCTGTTTGCCTCAGTTTCCTCATCTATAAAAAGAGCTGGAGAAGGAAATAACAAATCCCTCCAATATCTCTGCCAAGAAAACCCACAAATGGGATCACAAAGAATAGACATGGCTAGACTGATCAACTGAACGATAATAAATCAGGCAAAAGACTGTGAGGATGTGAACTAGGGAGACAGAAGTATAAACAGAGAAAGCAGTTGCAAGAGAGATTGTATAAAGGTGAAATTGACAGGGATCTGATTGGATGTGGGGGATGAGGAAGAAAGAAGAGTGAGAAGGGTTTTAAACTCGAATGACTAGGAAGTTTCTGGTGCTACGAATAACACTAGGGAAGCTGGAAGAAAGGGCAGACTTAGTGAGAAAAGAAGAGTTGAGTTTTAGACATGTTCATTTTGAGGTGTTGTTTGAACATCCAGATAGAAACATTCAGCAGCCAGGTAGGGATATAGAACTGAAACTCAAAGAAAAGATCGTGGGTGGATATTGACATTTAGGAGTCATTCATACAGAGGTAAAAATGAAGTCAGCAGATGTGAATTCCATCATGGAGGCAGAGGCGTCTTAAGAGGCATCCACATTTAAGAGGCAGGAAGCGCACTATAAACCAGCAAAGACCAGAAGGAGTGGTCAGACAGGTATGAGAATCAATCAATATGTATTAACTCTCTAAGTTAAAGTACTGTGCTAAGAGCTGGGGATACAAAAGAAGCAAAAGATAGTCCCTGCTCTCTGAGAGCATAGAATCCAATAGGAGAGACAACATGAAATATATATGTGTATGCACATGTACATATATGTACATGCACACATGTATACATATACATGCATGTATGTATGCACATAACATGTGTACATGCATACATGCAAAAAAAAGAAATATACAGGATAAACGGGAAATGATTAACAGAGGGAAAAGAACCAGGAAAGAGCATTGTCTTGGAAGCAAAGGTAGAGGAGGTGATCAACAGTGCCAAATGCTCAAGAAAGGTTAATTAGGATGAGAAAAAGGCTCTTTGATTTAGCATTAAGTCATTAAGAGGAGAATTTCAACATTGTCTGGCATATAGTAGGTACTTAATAAATGCTTGTTGAATTGGTCAGAAGTCAGATTACAAATAGAGGATGGAAAGGGTGGCAAGGGAGCAGAGTCATTTCCAAATACAATGAAATTTACTGATGAAGTTACCCAAAAATGGTCTTAAATCCTGGTAGTTGTGTCTCCTAGGGAAGTACCAGTGTCTTCCGTATGGATGGTGACCAATAAGTAAGATTGTTTTTATAGTTCCTAGATTTAGAGCTAGAAGGCACCTCAGAGGTCATCTACTCTGATGCTCTCATTTTACAGATGAGAAAACTGATGACTTTCAAGATGAAATGACTTGTCCAAGATCATACAATAGTAGATTACAATAATGATAGTTAACTTTTATATAGCACTTGCCAGACTTTGTGGTAAGCACTTTGTAATTCTTACCCCATTTGATCCTTACAACAACCCTGGGAGGTAGATGCTATTGTTATCCCTATTTTACAGATTAGGAAACTGAGACAAACAGGGGCTAAGTGACTTGCCCAGGCTCATACAATCTCAAGTGGAATTTGAACTCAGGTCTTCCTGACTCCAGACCCTATCCACTATGTCACCTAGCTGCCTCACAGCAAGCAAGCAGAAATGGGATGTGTACTCAGGTCCTCTGACCATCTCTCAATTTTTTCATTTTATTAAGAGAAAAATAGGAACAACTTTCTAAAACAGGCTACAGCTTTCTACCTGGTTGTGATCATTTCCCCTGTGTCTCTGTTTCCTGAAAAGAAATGAAATTTAAATGAGCTAAAGACCATTTACCCCAAGCCAGGATCCTTTTGCTGGGATGGGTCTGGGGTCTTTTTTATTATTCTGACATTTGCTGTTCCTAATCTTTGAGCCAGGAAAAGAGGACTGATCCCCTCCCCACCTGCCTTCTCTCCATACATAACCATTCAGGATTGGCCAGAGAACTGAACCTTGAAAATAACAGGTTAGAAAACAGGTGTCTTCCAGAGACCCTGGCATTCCCCAGATGGGAGAAGCGATTAAGGAGAACAGGAAATACAGTCCAGCTCCTCAGTAAAGCCCAGTGACAGATTGATAATTGGGCTGTTCTCATGAAAGCGCCAAGGTCATTATTAAATGGATGGAAACTCTTGTTCATAAAAAGGCATTTGTTAAAAACTCAAACCTCTCTTTATGGCTCTGTTTAAATTTATCACAAAAACAAAGGGCTGTCAGAGAAGAGTTGGACTGCTTTCTCCCTCGTGGCTTTAACCACACACAAACACCACACAAACCTCCCAGGACTTATTCCAGGGCTTTCTCTGGACACCGACTGACACGTTTTCACCCCACCCTTCCCACTGTGCTCCCCCAAAGCCACAGGGAAATGTATTTCAAAAACACCCAAAGAGAAAAAAGCTTGGGAACTGACCCTCCCAAAATTCTAGAAATTTCCGGGCATTTGTGGGTTGTTTTTTTTAATACAACTACAATTCTTTCCCCCAATAAGCTCTTTGTGAGACGAGATCCCCAACCAGTTTTATCAATACCCTTTTTATTTTTTAAATCACTTTCCCTCTACCTTGTCTTCTGGGAGGGATGTTTCAGAGTTCTGATCTCATCATCTAATGCTGGCAAGAAAGTATTTTCTATTCCCTGGGGCGGGGCAGGGCTGGAGGGGGAAGGAAGAAACACAAGGTCTTGACTGTATAAATCTTGGCCAGCTGGGAATTACTCACACTCCCTCTTGGATGGGCTGCACGTTACATGCATGTAGTCAACAGTAGAGCTCCCCACCCAGAAGCACCTGGGTAGGGTTGTTGTCCTTCATAGTGCACACTTGGCCAAAACGGCAGGAAGAGCCATCTCAGTGAACCTAATAACAGTCACCAGCGCCAGCATCAGCATCCCTGTTGTATGGAAGATGCTTTTAGTTAGCTTGATTAGCTTTCATCTTAATGCTTTTATTTAACTACAAAAAGCAATTTTTTATCTACCTATGCAATAGTCCAGAGAACAAACAATAAAGGATAGTGGCATGTTCCAAGACCATTTCTAGCTATTAAGATGCGAATGATTCATAATAATGATAATAATAAGTAATTATAATTAGCAATAAGAATAAGCAATAGCAATTAACCAGTTCTAAAGTCCAGTCTCATGAACTTATATTATGGACACTGGCATTAAGATTCACGTCATGCTATTTAGGTGAGAGCATGCTTAGAGTTCAAGAAATGGAGTGTTGTTCAGTTGTGTCTGATTCTTTGGGATGCCATTATGGGTTTTTGGGGGCAAAAATACTGGAATAGTTTGCCATTTTGTCCTCCAGTGGATTAAGGCAAATAGAGGTTAAATGACTTGCCCAGGGTCACACAGCTAGTGAATGTCTGAGGCCAGATTTGAACTCCATTCTTCCTGCACTCTATCCGCTGAGCCCCTAATGGAGTTGTTGCTGTTTTAGTTGATTGGCTGTGTCCAACTCTTTATGACCCCATCTGGGGTTTTCTTGGCAAAGATAACTGGAGTGGTTTGCCATTTCCTTCTCCAGCTCATTTTTCAAATGAGATAACTGACGCAAATAGGGTTAAATGACTTGCCCAGGCTCATACTGTTAGTTAACTATCTGAGATCACATTTGAACTCAGGACCTCTTGACTCCAAACCTAGTGCTATATGCACTGTGCCACCTACCTGTCCCCTGGGGGAGTAGCTGACCTCTAAAAATGCCTTTCATTACTAGGCTTCTGTGAGCTATTGAATATCTATGAAGATTTTGAAGTATATGAATATATTATCTGGTAGAATATAAACTCCTTGAGGTCAGGGTCTGTCTCACTTTTATATTTGGCTCCCCAATGCTTAGCAGAGTGCCAGGCACATAGTAGGTGCTTAATAAATGCTTCTTGAAATTACTTGAATATCAGATGGGTGATTCCAACTTGCTAAACCACACAAATGTTTGTTTATCAGGAAATTGATAGGGTGTTGTAAGGAAAAAAGATAATGGGCAAAGTTGTTCTAACTCTAGCACTTACTGACTGTGTGGCTCTGGGCAAGTCACTTAATCTCTCAGGGTCCCAGACAAAAGACTATATAAATTAATTGAAAAGCAGGTATCATTCTGTATTGATAGAGTAACCTTTCTCACTGGGGTTCCCAATGCCAATGAAATTATTTTTGTTGTTTCATCATTTCAGTCATGTCCAACTCTTTATGACTCATTTGGGGTTTTCTTGGCAAAGATACCAGAGTGGCTTACCATTTTTTTCCAGCTCATTTTACAGGTGAAGAAACTAAGGCACAGGGTTAAGTGATTTTCTCGGAGTTACATAATAAGTGTCTCAGGCTGGATTTTGAACTCAGTCTTCCTAACTCCAGGTCCAGAGCTGTATCCAGTGGGCCACCTAGCTGCCCAATGAAATCATGGGTCCAGTCCCGAAAAGGGAAGCAAGAATATTAAGAGAGGGACATTTGGAGTAGTGAACAGAGTGTTGGATATGGAGTAAGAAAGACCTGGGTTTGAGTTCATCCTTAGACATTCACTATGTGAACAGGAACAACTTAATCTTTCAGGGCCATGGGCAATGTTTTATGGTCATTAGATAGAAATGGATTACAATTGTACCTTAAATATGTTCAAATTAGGATTATTCATTCTGTCATTACAAGTGAACATCACACTTTCACTGGTGCTTGAAATATTAGGAATGTTGAATGACTAATTTTTAAAAATAAGCTTCTTAAAAAGCAGTCTCAGTGAGTAATAAAGGATTACACCCATAGTCCCAAATCTTATAAAGTCAACCCTTCTATATTTTCACAGACATATAAGGGAGAGAATTCCCCAACTCAATAGAACCCTGTGAGAAGGAAGCTCACCCACCACCTTTCCATTTCCACAAGGGTTGCTTAGTGTCTGGTAGGCCTCTCTAGATGCCTGCTTAAGATTAAGCTGAATGGATGACAAGGCGCTGATAAGTCACCTATGCCAACTCAAGAAGGAAAAAGATTCACCATTTCAGGAAAACCTAGAGCAGATCCAGAGAAGTATGACAAGGATGTCGTTTGGCCTCGAGACTATGCCTTGTGGGAATCTGTTGAAAGAACTAGGAATGTTGAGCCTGAAGAAAAGAAACTTGCTTTGTTTGACAATGATTATTTGTTACAAGGGTTTTGATTTTGTTCTCCCACCTCCCCATCCCACCTCCATGGGAGGGGAGGGGAGAGAAGAAATAAATGCTTGTTCATTTTTTAAAGATTCTAATTAAAACAATCCTCTAACAATGAGGTCTATCTCAGAAAAAAAGTAGAACAGACTGTACCAGGATCTAGTGCATTTTCTTTCCCTAGAGATCTCTAGGTAGGGCAGTGGACAGAGCATTAGACCTAGAGTCAGGAAGACCTGAGTTCAAATCTAGCCTCAGACACTTAGCTATATGGCCATGAACAAGTCACTTAACCTTGTGTGCCTCTGTTTCTTCATATATAAAATGAGCTGAAGAAGGAAATGGCAAACCACTTCTTTGCCAGGAAAACCCTATATGGTTTCATGAAGAATCAGACATGACTAAAAACATGTGAATAGCAGTGGAGGTCTCCATGGAAAGTAGATGACCCCTTCCTTAGCTAAGCTATAGGAAGGATTCTTGTTAAAGTGTGGGCTGACCTAGGGCATCTCAGAGGTCCCTCCCAAGTCTGAGATTCTGAACCACGTGATCCTTCAAGATCCAGTTCGGGTACTACTTTCTCCATGAAGCCTTCTCTGACCCCCTGAGCTAGAACTCATCCTTCTCTCCTTCAATTTGTTTGACTTCTCTTACTCCATTAATTATTTTCTAAACTATAGCATTGTTACTTGTATAGAGGTCTCATCTCTTTACTAAACTGTAAACTCTCTGAAATCAGGTCTTGCTCATTTTTCATCTTTTATCAGTCAGTCTTTTTTCACCCACTATGTGCTGGGCAAGGGCAGCCACATGGTGCAGTGGATAGAGCATCAATCCTACAGTCAGGAAGACTCATTTTCCTGAGTTCAAATCTAGCTTCATCTACTTCCTAGCTGTGTGGCCATGGGCAAGTCACTTTACCCTGTTTACCTCAGTTTCCACATCTGTAAAATGAGCTGGAGAAGAAAATATCAAACTACTCCAGGATCTCTGCCAAGAAAACCCCAAAAGGAATCACAAAGATGGCTGAACAGCAAAAATGTGCTAGGCACTGGGAACACGGACAAAAATGAAACAGTTCCTTCTTTGAGGAGCTAATATTTTATTATAGAGCCAACATGTGCATAATGAAGTGTGTATGAAATATATACAAAAGACATACAAGGTAATTGGGGAGGGAAGGCTTTACCTGAAGGAATCAGGAAAAACCTCATGTAGAAGGAGTCACTTAGGCTGATCACTGAAGGAATCTATGTATTCTAAAGGACAGAGGTGAGGAGATGGTACATTCCAAATGGGAGGGACAGGAGATGGAGATGTGAGGAGATTCAAGAAGGCCACTTTACTTGGGCTGTAGACTACATGAAGAGGAGTGATATATACTAAGACTGGAAAGGTAGGTTGCAGTCAAGTTAAGGACTATAAATGTCAAAGAGAAAAGAGAAAGAGATTCTCTGGAATTTATTGAGCGAGAGATTCTCAGGGTCACATCTGCACTTAAGGAATACCAATTTGGTAGCTAATGAGACAGGGAAGAGATCTGAGGCAAGAACACCAATCAAGAAGGAGACTATTGCAATGGGTAGTGAGGGCCATGACCTAGGGTGGTCGTCCAATGAATGAAGAGAAGGGAAGGTATTTGAGAAACACCGAGGAGGTAGAATTGAGGGTGAGTACAAGTGAGGATAATAGCAAGAGTGCAAGCCTGTGTAACCAGAAGGGTGGGGGTGCCCTCAACAGAAACAGGAAAGTTCAGAGGATTTTTGGAAAAGACAAGCTCTGTTTTGAAAATGTTGAGTTTGAAACATCTATGGGACATCCAGTTCAGAATGTCCTGTAAGTACTTGGTGATTTAAGTCCGAAGCTCAGGAGAGAGCTAACACAAAGCACAGTGCCTTGCAGAATATGTCAAGGACTTCTGGCTTTTACTGGCATTCAGTTCAATCATTTTTCAGTCATGTCCAACTCTTACTGACCTCATCTGGGGTTTTCTTGGAAAAGATACTGGAGTGGTTTTCCATTTCCTTTTCCAATTTCATTTTACAGATGAGGAAACTGAGGGAGAGGATTAAATGACTTACCCAAGGTCACACAACTAACAAGTGAGGATTGATTTGAACTCAGGAAGATGAGTCTTTCTGACTCAGGCCCAGAACTCTATCCACTGTGCCGTCTAGCTGCCCTTTTGTTGGCATAGGAATTCCCAATGTAGGCAATCCTTCAAGGCGGATCTATAATTTTTAATCCTAGAGTATTTCCATTGACTTTTCCATTGATGCACAATAATTATCTGAGTTTCCATTTAAACCTAGTTCCTCCTCACACCATGCCCATCCAGCCTTCTAGACTCTAAACTGCCAGGCTGTCTTCCACCTTGTACATAGTAGGTAGGTGATAAATAAATGCTTGTTGAATTCAATTGAACTACCCCCAGTTATAACCCCTTCAAGCTGTCAAGAAACAAGAATAAATGACAATTGAAACAAAAGTGTCATTTGCATTGGACTTTACAAAACATTGCCCAACTGCAAATTTGTTTTTAATGTTTAAGCAAATAAATAAGGGGAGGGGTTGTGGATGGGGGGAGGGTGGATATTAGCCATAATTGCCTGACCTTGGATAGTTCCATTGTTTTGTTTCGAGGATAACAACTTGAAAAACAAATTATTTTATAGGCACCTGGCTCATTATGCATTACAAATTAAACCTTCATTTATCTATATGCTCCAAACAGTACCTATCCATCGCCTTCACTTAAAAACACATTGCCCTTCTTTCTAGCCTTGTTAATTTCCAGATGCTAATTAAATTTATACTCATAAAAGTATCTGTTTAGCATGCATGACTAGATCATCCTTCAATATCTATTATCCACTGTACGTTCCAACATGCTTACCTACTGTTTTCTGTTCTCATTCTCATCCATTTGCCTCAGTTTAAAGGGACAAACTGAGAATTCAACCTGGAAGGTCTTCTCACCCCCATTTTGATTCTGCCCAAACTGTTCTTTCCACTTAATGCTTTTGTAAGCAAATTTCTCTTAAATTATTATAAAGAATGACTTTCAGATAATAGTACTTAAATATGGAACAGCAGGATGATAAAGGATACCGGGAAAAGCCATATTTCAGCCTTTTTTTCATCGGGCCATTACACCAAGAGAGAGGACTTTCATCTCTTGAGATCTACAATCCCTTATTTATTACAAAAAGAAGGCTGTTATATAGGCATGTTGTAATGTATGGTACTGTTGAACACATAAGGCACAGCCAGAAGCTGCCATAAAGCAGCCACCGTTACACAGGGGGTATCCCCAAGGCCTGGAGGGGGATTCTGAGTATCACACTTTAGGAAAATTATATACCCTTGCTGGGTTTGTCTTGGGTTTTTGATTTTTATTTTTACTTAAACTGCTGCCTGCTGGCAAGTAGAGGGATGGCTATTCCATTAGTTCTAGAGAGAATTTCATGTTGTGCTGCAGTGTTGACTCTGGCTGGCTTCCTGCTTTTAGAAATTGGGGGAATTAACAACACATCCTCCCCTTTCCACATACAATCTGCTTGGAAATTCATCTGTTCTATGCAAGCTGTGTTCAGGTCATGTTCTTCATTTTAACCTCTCTGACTCTGTTTCCTCATCTATAAAATGAAAAAATAATATCTACCTTAATAGATTGCTGGTGCAACCCATCTAGAACTGGAAGCACTCTTAGAAATCATATATTTCATAGATTGTAAGATCATAGTATCATAGATTTGGAGCAAACAGAGCCAAATGACTTGCCTAGGGTCACACAGTTAGTAAGTGTCTAAGGCTAGATTCGAACTCATGAAGATAAGTCTTTCTGAACCATGCCCAACATGGCACTGTGCCAAGGGAGAAGCTATCAGATTGTCCAAGGAAGACCCAGATCACTCTTTCTTTATGTTAAAAAAAAATACAGAAAGAGAGGAATCAGTGTAGGCTACTATAGTCATATCTTGACAATCATTTAGGAATCAGTAACATAGATTCAAGTTCCAAGTGTCACAATCACATTGCCCTATCCCCAAGCACTCCACTGCAGACTTCCAGTCTGCCTGACTTGTTCCTCATCCCTGTACAGGAAGACTTCTCTGAACAGTCTGTGAAGCAATCCAGAGTTTTCTAGATGGACCCCTTCCCTAGTGATCATAGGCTTCTTGATATCTCTTTCAGCAGACTCAATATGGGAAAATGCATTTATTGCTTCTCCTTGAATGCAGAAGCCTTGAACTCAGTTCAATTCAACAATCTTGCTCTGGTGACAACACATATTCAGGACTATACAGTTAGTGTTTAACAATAGGCATGTCATAACCTACTTCATATGTATGTTGAATTCACTGAAAATGCTAAAGAAAATGACACCTTAAAAAATAGACTAACACAAATGGCAAAAGGATCCAAAAAGCCAATGAAGAGAAGAATACCTTAAAAATCAGAATTGGACAAATGGAAGATGAGGTCTAAAAGCTCACCAAAGACAATAATTCCTCAAAAATTAGAATGGAGCAAATAGAAACTAATGACTTTATGAAAAATCAAGAAATTGCCAAACAAAACCAAAAGAATGAAAAAATAGAGGACAATGTGTGAAATATATCATTGGAAACATAACTGACCTAGAAAATAGGTCCAGGAGAGATAATTTAAAAATTACTGGACTACTTGAAAGTCATGATCAAAAAAGAGCTTAGACATCATCTTTCAAGAAATTACCAAGGAAAACTGCCCTGATACTCTAGAAGCAGAGGGTACAAGAGACAGTGAAAGAATCCATCAATTACTTCCTCAAAGAAATCCCAAAAGGAAAACTCCTAGGAATATTGTAATCAAATTCCAGAGCTCCCAAGTCAAGGAGAAATTATTGCAAGCAGTCATAAAGAAACTATTCTAGTACTGTGGAAACATAAGATCTAGCAACTTGTATATTAAGGGATCACAGGGCTTGGAATATGATGTTCCAGAAGTCAAAGGAGGTAGGATTAAAATCAAGAATCACCCACCCAGCAAAACTGAGTATAATACTTCAGAGGGAAAAAATGGATTTTCAATGAAATAGAAGACTTCCAAGCATTCCTGTTGAAAAGACCAGAACTGAATAGAAAATTTGACTTTCAAACACAAGAATCAAGACAAGCATGAAAAGGTCAATAGGAAAGAGAAATCATAAGGAACTTAGCAACATTGAACCATTTCTATTCCTACATGAAAAGGTAATATTTGTAACTCTTGAGACTTTTCTCAGTATTAAGATAGTTGTAGGTTTTATATACATATAGATGGAGGGCACAGACTGAGTTAAATATGAAGGGATGTTATCTAAAAAAATAAAATTAAGTGGTGAGAGAGGAATATACTGGGAAAGGGAGAAATAGAATGGGATAAACTATCTCTCACATAAAAGAGGCAAGAAAAAGCTTTTTCAATGGAGGAAAAGAGGGGGGAAATGAGAGGGAAGGAGTGAACCTCACTCTCATTGGATTTGGCTTAAGGAAGGAATAACAGGCAACTCAATTTGGTATAACAATCTATCTTACCCTACAGAAAAGTAGGGGGGGAAGGGTCTAAGCAGAGAATGGGGAGAATGAGAGAAGGGAGGGCAAATAGAAGGAGAAATTATTTAGAAGTAAACACTTTTGATGAGGGACAGGGTCAAAAGAGAGAATAGAATAAATGAGAGGCAGGATAGAATGAAGGGAAATATAGTTAGTCTTTCACAACATGACTGTCATGGAAGTGTTTTGCATGACTACACATGTATAACCTATATCAAATTGCTTGCCTTCTCAGCGGGGGTGGGTGGGGTGGGAGGAAGGGAGAGAAGTTGGAACTCAAAGTTTTAAAAATGAATGTTAAAAATTGTTTTTACATGCAACTGGGAAATACACCATACAGGCACTGAGGTATAGAAATCTATTTTGCCCTACAAGAAAGTAAGGGGGAAGTGAGTAAGGATGAGTGATAAAAGGGAGGGCAGACCAGGGGAAGGGGTAATCAGAATGCAAGCTGTCTTTGGGTGGGTGGAAAGGAGAGATAGGGAAAAAATTTGGAACTCAAAATCTTGTGGAAGTGAATGTTGAAAACTGAAAATAAATTAATTAAATAAAAAATACTGAATCTCAAGCCTTAAAAAGTTTCAAGAGTCCTTAAGAAAGACAGGGAAGTGACAAGAGTACTCAGAGCCTCTAAGTTCAGGGATAACTCAACCCTAAGGACAACCCATGACCTAAGGTACTTATGGCTAAATGGCCCTGTTATCACTGCACTGAAAACTGGTGTAAGAATCTATATAAAAATTGTCATTTCTCTTCTATACTTTTAAATAGAGACAGTGTAACTAAGTCTAGCATTGATCCAACTATACTGCAGGTCTCATTTTAATCTCTCCATAGCCAAAAACTGAAGTCAGGTACTAACAAGTGACCTTGGTAACTAATGTTCCCTTCTCTTGAAGGAGAAATCTACCATGTTTTCTAGGTACTGAGATACCTGATACTGAGATTTTGTGAACTACATACTTGAAGGGGGAATTTTTGTCAGAATCTTGGATGGTGTCAGATAAAGATTTCTATAGATTTTCTGGGAGGGACTTATGAGCCAGAAAAGTGAGAAACTCCCTACAATGAATCTGGGCCCTTTGTGTTGTGAGAATCTATGACACCAGATTATAATTATAAGAAACCAATATTACTTTTTAAAAAGCTGATGTGAGGAAATTATGAGTAGGAAAAAGGGTCTTGTGTCTTTTCAACTAGCTGAGCAATATTCGTCTCGATCCAGTGCTGGGAAGAGAATTGTGTGTCAATGTGTAGCCTTGGTTTCAGGGCTGGCCCAATTCAATCAGTCAAAAGCCAATAAGCGTTTATTAACTACTAGGTACTCCAGACTTCCAGGCTCTGGACTAAGTGGAGAGGCTACAAAGACAAAAATTAAGCAGTCCTTAAGAGCTTTCAAGGAATTTATATTTTTTTTAGAGAGATAGCAAAGCAGCTGACTGAGGCAGATGGTGTGAGGAGGAGGGAGATAAAAGTTATCCCTATAGGTGCATTTCGAGCTGAGATCCTTTATAATCCCCAAATAACCTCTCAACAAGCAAACATATATTAAATGCCTACCATAATCAAGGCACTATGATAAACTTTAGACATGAAAAGATGACTAAGACACATTCAATGTCAACCAACCACAAGCATTTATTATGCACCTATGACGTGCTGAGCACTGCTAAGTGCCGGACATACAAACAAAGGCCCAAAACAGTCTGAGCTCTTAAGGAGCTCACCATCTAATGGGGAAGATAACACATAATGTCTTGG
Source organism: Bettongia penicillata ogilbyi (assembly GCA_023548195.1). Taxonomy (NCBI): domain Eukaryota; kingdom Metazoa; phylum Chordata; class Mammalia; order Diprotodontia; family Potoroidae; genus Bettongia; species Bettongia penicillata. The sequence continues at coordinate 8,423,935 of JAJHZJ010000447.1, read as the reverse complement.
AAGAGTTTATAATCTATTAATTATTGTCTCATCTTATGGTTGCCTATTGGTAGAAAAAAGTAGATATATTCTATTTATAAACTATTAAATTGGTTACTATTAATTTAAATTTATAAACTATTGAACTATTAAACTGAGCTTTTTTATACCAGTTTTATGATGAGTCCAGTCAACATGAGTCCATTTTTTCTCATGTTGTCTCCCCTACTGGAATATAAGCTCCTTGAGGGCAGGGACTGTTTAGGTCTTTTACTGTGTCCCTAATGCTTAGAGAGACATCTAGGTGATACTGTGAATAGACAGTTGAGCCTACAGTCAGGAAGAACTGAGTTGAAATCTAGCCTCAAATACATGCTAGCTGTGTGACCCAGGGCAAATCATTTAACTCCTGCCTGCCTCAGTTTCCTAAAGTGTAAAATGAGGATAATACCTATACCTACTTCCCAGGGCTGTTGTGAGAATCAAATGAGACAATATCTATAAAGTGCTTAGCACAGTGTTAGGCACATAATAAGGCCCTTAATAAGTTCTTTCCAATAGTGCCTGGAATATAGTAAGTGATCAATCAATGCTTGTTGACTAAAAATTTTTCCCAGGACCTAATTATCTAAAAAATAAGGTGATATTGGAATTCTTAACTAGGAAAACTGGGTGACAAACTTTAGAATGCCAAGAATTCATACGGTCCCAGGCATGGAACTCTAGGGGACTTCAGATGTCATCTCATCCAACCCCCATTCCCCACAGTATCCTTGGAGGAGGAAAAGGACTACCATTAGGTAGAGGGTAAAACATACAGACTTTGCCAGCCTTACCATTATCAATTTCTCTCAGCGCAGATGCAATGTAAGCTGTTTCTTCCTCAGCGTTCCCTCCTTTAAGTGTACTTAGGTGGTAGGATCATAGATTAAGGGATATCAGAGACTCTTGAATCTGTCTTCCTCATATTTACAGGTGAGGAAACTGAGGCAAAGAGCAGCTAAGTGACTTGCCCAGAGTCATCACACAGTAAAATGCCTGAGATGGAATTTGAGCCCCAGTCTTTCTGAGTTCAAATCCAATGCTTTATCGACTATATGAATCTAAAGGATTACTTTATTTTTTTATGTTTCCATATGTGGACACTTACAAGTACTTCTATGACATTTTCTATGTCAGATGACATAAAGCCTGATCCATACCTGATACCCATATTGTACACTAAGTAATTATGTACTTGGGCAATGGGGGAAAACCTAAACACAAGCAATTCCTAAGCTTTATTCTATTCAAAAGATTTCCCCTTTTTTTGGAGTTGGGAACAATGAATGAGAAACTCCTTTACAGTTGGGTCTGCAAAATAGAATCCTGGGCTGGTAAATGATTAACCACAAGCTTCCAGGGATGGGGTGGGGGATGTGTGAATGACACACTTTTAAGTTTAATCTTCATCATTAATATTTTCCTCTATCACTTTTTAAGTCTGGACAACCAACAAAAAACAAACCAAGCTGTGGTTTGCAGCATTTTCTGATTTCTTGGGTGTAAATGCTCAGGGTGAAAATTTAACAATCTTCTGGTTCAAGTTGGCTTTAGCATACTTCTCGTCCTAGGACTCCCGAGAGAAAGCTATTAAAATATGTGACTATTTGTAATAAGGGGCAGCTAAGGGACTTGGTAGACTAGCACCAGACCTAGACGAAGGAAGACTCATCTTCCTGAATTCAAATCTGGCCTCAGATATTTACTAAACGTGCCACCCTAAGCAAGTTACTTAATCCTGTTTGCCTCCGTTTCCTCATCTGTTGGAGCTGGAGAAGGAAGGAAATGGCAAACCACTCCAGAATCTCTGCCAAGAAAATCCCAAATGGGGTCTGGAAGAATCAGGCATGACTGAAACAACAGAACAAAATTTATAATAAAGACAGAAACTGTACCTGTGATTTCACTGGTTATTTGTCCTTCATTCTCAAAGTGGACCATGACATCAGGGAGGTAATACCATGATGTGCAAGTGGATTGGATTTAAGTAAGGGAAGACTGTGCAAAGTCCCCAGCCTCACTTTCTCCTCCAGAACCATCTGGATCCAATGACCAGATATGGATCAGAATGATGAGAGATGGCCCTAGATGCAGTAGGAGACCTTGGTCTTTTTAAGCAAAGCTCTTTAAAGAGCTTAAGAGTCTCAGTTTGACTGAGGCAATGCCCAATCAGTGATTAAGGCTAAGTAAGAAATAAGACAGAAAATGGCAAAAAATTATTTGATATAGTGAACCTTTGGTTGAGGAAATTCTCATCTACAAATGCGACTCAGCACCATCTTGTCTTATAGAATTGACTAAAACACTAAGAGGTTATGGGATTAGCCACCCAGCCAGTAAGTATCAGAAGCAGAATCTGAACCCAGGTCTTCCTAGCTTCTAAAGCCTACTCTCTAGCCATTATATCACACTGCCTCTCCTGACCACTTATAATTTGAGTCCACCTAGAAGGGGCTGATATTCATAGGGTTAAGAAAAATTGTAAAATTAGATCACTGTTCTTCAGAAAAAGTTAGGAAGTAAGGACACGTGCTGCTCTAGCATGGCTCATGAACAGGCATCTGTTGTTACTCTTTGTGGGCCCTCCCTTTCTAAGGAAGCCTGTGCGTGTACAGTTTCCTATCTCTTAATTATCCTAGGGTCTGTTCCAGCCCAGCTTCCCTGCAGTGAACAGCTGTATGCTCTCTTGTCTGGGAGAAGTCTTGGAAATACCCAGAAGCCTTGAACTCAGTTCAATTCAACAATCTTGCTCTGGTGACAACACATATTCAGGACTATACAGTTAGCGTTTAACAATAGGCATGTCATAACCTACTTCATATGTATGTTGAATTCACTGTTCTAGGTGCATGTTATTTCTTACCAATAGAATATAAGGGCCTTGAGGGTAGGGATTTTTTTGTATACTCTTTCCCTATATAAGTCATTCCCATCTCCCTGTACCTCTCTGCCTTTATATAGGAGGAGTTCACCTATGTGTAAATACACTCCTTCCTCAAGACCACCTTCTGTAATCCGTAACTTCTATATATGGCTAAGAAGACTTGTTTTCATCTCACCTAACAGTGATGTGAGAATCTACACTAGAGGCTATTATTTTCCTTGTTATTTGGTCATTTAGTTATGTCTGACACTTCATGACCCCTTCCTAGGGTTTTCTCAGCAAAAAAGACTGGAATGGTTTGCCATTTCCTTCTCCAGCTCATTTTACAGATGAAGAAACTGAGGCAAACAGGGTAAAGTGACTTGCCCAGGGTCTCATAACTAGTAAGTGTCTGAGGCTGGATTTGAACTCAGGACTTCCTCACTTCAGGTCCAGTACTCTAGCAATCCACTGCACCATCTAGCTACTCATCATTTTCCTATTCTGGTACATTTTCAAAGCTCCCTCTAAAATGATACCTTTCCTGCTCCCTTCACATGGTAGTGCTTTCTCTCTTGAAGTCATATTATATTACTCTATAATCAGAATACATTGTATTTATTTATATGTACAAATGTTATAATCCCCCCAGTAGAACATGAGCTCCAAGAGAACCTTAATAAGTTTATAAAATTGAATTGATGAAGGCTTATGCATGCTCAGGACCTATCTATCTAGTCTACAACATCCCTTTTAAATCCCCTGAGACTAGATAGCTCATCCAAAAGACTATCCTCACTAACAGCAATTCCTTCATGGAGAGAAGCAAAGAGCTCCCCCTCCCCCAACTTTGAACTAGCTATTCCCAAGCTATAAATGTTCAATTACTTCCCAAGCAGAGAATGCAGCTTTCCTTCCTCGCTGTCATATATTTTCTTTGGTTTGCATTATCATTTACTAAATACATTAAGAGGCACTATTTACCTCGGTCCGCAGCATTGAGACCTTTGTATGACTTCTCACCCTCTAGGAGTAGAACAGATAAATCACTGCTTAGTCATTTAACTCTGAGATAGAAGATTCCAATTTTCCAAATAGGGTCGTTTGTTTAATTTATTCAGCTGCGAGGGAGTCAAAGAAATGAGCTAATGTATAGTGGGAAAGAATGAAGCTGAAATATTTGGGGTTAGATCTAGCCTCTGATAGAATGAGCCAAAAAAAATTTCACCGCCTCTGATTTCAAAAATGTCGGGTCTTTGATGCTCATTGCTTAGATATCAGTTTCCATTTAGCCAGGCCAGGGGGTTTATGGGTCATGAGCCAGACTTGTAACAGTTGGTGAATGGTGAATTACTGACTTCACTCTGGGGTAAAGATAATAATCATTGTGGACCTCAGATCTTTGGCCTTAGACATAGGGCATCATCTCCTAAGCATTGTTCACTCCAGGATGTGGAAGTCAGGCAAAGTGGGGAGCACTGAATGCCATAATGAAAGAAACAAGGTGAGCTTCCTCCCTGATTCTTCAGAGAAAAGATCTTCCATCGCACAATAAGCTATGTTAACAAATATTGGGGTAAAAAGTTGGCATGTTGCCAGCCCTATGAAATTTATTTCATCACTGTTCAGCTCAGGAGAAAAAAACACAGAACTCTTGATCTCCACATCAAACATGGGAAATTAGAGCCAGAGAAGATATCTCACAGAGAAAGGAAAAAAATAAAAAAGAAATGCATACTCCGAGCCCATTAGATGCAATATGGGGAGATTCAACTTTGTCTGATTGCCTAACCTACTTGTTTTAGTAAGTTCCAATGATGTGGCTGTCCCTCTCTCATTTCTCTTCTCCGTTTTCTCTCTTTGCTAATTATTATATTCTCTTACAAGGCTCTCATCCCCAGCTTTGCCTGAATTTTCATGATTTCTGTTGAGAAATCCTCACAACAGACACAGCACATATATTTATACACATTCGGATTTCTTTTCTTCTTCTGTCTTTTTCCATCAGGGTTCTGAGGAGCTATTTGGTCTAATTATTTCTGGCACTTTGCCCATCAAAATGTGCGTTTCTTCAAAAGAATGGAAATGACGTTGAAAGGGCCTCCTCCAGAGCAGTCAGGGTTTGAGCTTGAATTCTGTTGTCTTGGAAACAAGCGAGTTCCTGTCATTGAACATGCTCACACTGGACTGGTTAAAGCACTAGCCGGAGGCATGACCCTCTTTTGTCCTCGCTTGCTGTTCACATATACCCCCACATATCCAGACCTTGGGTAGGCTTGTTTGGCGCTAAAATAAAGAGGCAATCCCATGCCAAAACTCATCCTGGTTCTCTGACTCAAAACTCATTGGCACTAGCAGAATTCCAGCCCAGAAATGCATTCATCTCCTCTTTGTGAGTCTTATTCTGGGTTTATGTCTCATCCCAAATAGCCTGTCTTTCAGGACCTAAGAACCCTGAGCTGAAGATGTAGGAAGATAGTCAATGGTAACCCACATTTCTAATACCTTTATTTCAACTATAAAAATCTAACTCTATAGACATCTGGGGAATAGTGAGTCAGGAAACACACTAGTTGCTCCCTGATATATCCAGGATCAAATATACAGTCCTCCACTTGATAATCAGAGCCCCTTCCAACTTAACCTGTTCATACCTTCCAGTCTTCTTACACTTTATTACCATCCAGGAACTCTGCAATTTAGCTACATTGGACTACCAGTCATTTCTCTCACATGTGACACTCTATATCTCAACACAATGCATTTGCAGTGATTGTCCTCATTTCTTGTCTCTCTTTCCTCCTCAGTTCCATCTCTTAGTTTCACGAGTTTCTTTCAAGATTCTGCTCTTTCTATGAGGAGGCCTTTTCCTGTCTCCCACCTCCTTCAGTACTCTGAGAATCCTTTCCCCTTTCTTCATCTACCCATTTGCCAGGGAAAGTCTTCACATGCTTGGAGTAAACATCCCCTGACTCACAACCAGATTTGAGACCTGTCAGTTACCCTTAACCTGATTTAGCCCATCAGTCAAGAAAGCTTTATTAAATGTGACAGTTATTTCTGCTATAGCTTCTAGGTGAGCACCAGCTGGACACCAAAGGGCTTGGAAGGCCCTTGCACCAGAGATGCTAGTGTTCCTTGAGTAGTCTGTTCTAATGACCATGAAGGTGGCTGAAGCAGGCACTGTGGAACCTTGGAGCTTGGTCAGCCATCATAAATGCCAAAGTCACCCACTGCATCCCTCACCATTGCCAGTCTTCTTTGGTTTTGTCTTACCACTGGACTTGGACAACTCTGGAAGAGAGAGTGGGGCCAATGACTTTGTGAAACTCTGCCTCACTTATATCCAATTCACAAGCAAGTCAAGACATCACTCATTATGCCATTGGCCCTCTTTGAAAACCAAGGACAAACAGTCAAACAACTTTCCACTTACACTGTATGTATCTTTTCTGTAGATAGTTATTTGTGTGTGGTCTTACTCATTAGAATTCCTTGAGGGTAAGGATTGTGTTGTTTTCCTTTCTTTGAATCTCCTGGGTTGAGTCTGGTACCTGGCACATTTTTGCTGTTGTTGAGTTGTATCAGTCATGCCCAACTCTTTGTAATCCCATCTGGGCTTTTCTTGGCAAAGATACTAGAGTTGTTTGCCATTTCCTTCTCTAGCACATTTGTATAGATGAGGAAGTGACTTTCCCTTGATCACACAGCTAGTAAGTATCTGAGGCCAGATTCAAACCCATGAAAATGAGTTTTTTTGATTGTCAGCCCAATGCACTACCCACTGTACCACCTAGCTGCCCCATCTGACACAAAGTAAGTGCTTACTAAATGCTTGTTAAGTGTTGACCAACTGACTATCCACTGCCCTTGGCACATAGAAGGTGTTTATTAATTGCTAACTGGCTATTGACTGACTGACTGACTAATGTTGGCTGCAGGTTAAAAGTTCTTTGTTGAGTAACCACCATGTAACAGAGACCAACCGTCCTTAGGACACAATCTAGTAGCATTAATGATTCTGCCATCTTGGCATTAAACGTCTTCAAGGAGGATACCTTTAGCTAATGAATTTCCAGTACAACAAACAGAAGAATGAAAAGTAGGGCCCAGAAAAAGTGTTTGTTCCATGATATGGTGTAAGGTCTTATGATTACCCACCAGGGCTTTGAGACCCTACATTTCACCAAAAGAATATGTTTTATCTATATTTTTCCTATACTCTTAGCATAGTTTAACACAGAGACTAGATATAACCACTCTGTCAAGGCCCCATGGTTGATAACCTATTCCAGTCTCTGTCCTATAGCTATGCAATTATGTCCCAGGTCCATTTCTAGGGGAGCCTGACCTCTCTTTAGGAGATGGGACTCCCTACTCTCATATTCATTGGCTCTTCATGCCAACCTCTTCTATTCCAAGGGAAAATGCTGTTTCTAATCTATGGCTTAGTCAGAAAGAGAAAAAATTAAAAGTACTCCATCACAATATGAGTTGGGTATAGGACAGGTCATTTTATCCCCATACAGAAAGCCATGATAAACATGAAAGAATAAGTATGCGTTAAAAGAACAATTTAAACAGAATTTGGTGTCTTAACTTACTGCTGCTTTACAATCATTTAGGAGGCTAATATTTTAAGTCTCATCAGAACATACAATAATTATACAACGCTGCTAATTAGACATTTCACAGTTTTCCTTGGCACTGGGCATTGCCAGATCAAACTGCCAAGGCTCTTCTTTCCAGTTACCTCTTTCCTGAATCTTCCCTTGCTAAGGGTCTAAGCATTAGCACTCTTAGTTGACCACTCCAGGAGACACAAGAGCTACGACCTCACTGGTCTCCCAGGTGCCTCATGATCTTCTGAAATTCATATGGTAACCCAGACTCTTGCATCTGGAGAGAGAAAGAGAGACAGATAGAGGCAGGGAGACAGACAGAGACGGAAACAGAGACAGAAACTGACAGAGAGAGAGACAGGGACGGAGACTGACAGAAAAAAACCAGAGACTTACAGAGAGAAAGAGGAGGAGGAGGAGAAGGAGAAGGAGACAGAGAGAACCTGAGAAAGAATCAGACAGAGAGAGAGGTCGTTCTATCCCAGGCACAGACTTGTCTAAGTTGGATATATGCTTATGACAAACCTACCAAACACAGGTCCAATTTGTCTTTATGCTGTGAAGCCAGAAAAAAAGAAGAGAATGGCTTAGGGATGTGTTGCCCTTTTTGTTATAGGTCAGTGGTAAATCCTTAATGTATGAGTAACGCAACCAATTCCCAGAGTTCCCATGGGTCAAAGAGATTGACAGCCCTCCCTCCCTCAAATCAAAGTCTACTGCAAGTCATATCATCTCCCTGATGTCATGGTCCTCTTTGAGAACAAAGGCCAAACACAACAAACTACCCAGTATGCCGGGAGCAACAACTGTGAAAATAGGAACATAGATTTAGAGCTTAAGGAACCTCAAATAGTGTCATAGATTTAAAGCCACAAAGGACCTTAAAGGTCAGCTAATCCAATCTTCCCATTTTACGAATGATGAACTGAGGCATAAAGAGGTAAGTGACACATAGGAAGTAGAAGAAGTAGGGTTTAAAGTGAGGTTTTCTGATCCCCAATCCTGTACTCTTTTCAGTATATCACATCACTATTCCATATTCTGTTTTGAATTCTAGTTACTAGTGTATCTGTTATTATCACCCTCATGGACTTATAAAGCCCTTGATGACAGAGATCACACCGTATTTATCTTTGCTTCCTCAGTACCCAGCACAGGGTAGTGATTATAATGTGCTTAAGGAATGCTTGCTGATTGCACCTATTTTTGTAGGGCAAAAAATGGGAAATCAAGGGGGGTGTCCATCAATTAGGGAAAGGCTGAACAAGTTGTGGTGTATGATTTGTAATGGAATACTACTGGGTTGTAAGAAATGATAAGTAGGCTGATTTCAGAAAAACTTGGAAAGTGTTATGTGAAACAGTATCAAGTGAAGTGAGCAGAACCAGGAGAATATTGTACACAGTAACAGCAATTCTTGTATGATGACCAGCTATGAATGACTTTGTTAGCAATGATCCAAGGCAGTTCCAAAGGACTCATGTTGAAAAATGCTATCCACCTTCAGATACAGAACTGGTGGGGTCTGAATGTAGATCAAAGCATACTATATTTTTACTTTATTTGTGTGTATTTCCTTTGGGTTTGTCTTCTTTTACAATATAACTAATGTGGCAATAAGGGCAGCTAGGTGGTGCAGAGGATAGAGCACCAGTGCAGCAGTCAGGAGGATCTGAGTTCAAATATCACCTCAGATACTTGACACTCACTAGCTGTGTGACCTTGGGTAAGTCACTTAACCCTAATTGCCTCATCCTGGGTCATTTCCAATCATCCTGATGAATATCTGGTCACTGGATTCAGATGGCTTTGGAGGAGAAGTGAGGCTGGTGACCTGCCCAGCCCTCCCTCACTCAAAACAAAGTCAAGTGCAAGTCATGTCATCATTTCTCTGATGGCATGATCTTCTTCACAACGAAGGAGGAACACATACAATATGGCAATATGTTTTACATGATTGAAGATATATAACCTGTATTAAATTGCTTACCATCTCAAGGAGGGGAGGGAGGGAAAAGATTTGGAACTCAAAATTGTTTTAAAAAATAGAATGTCAAAAATGGTCTTTACATGTAATTGGAGAAAAATAAAATATTATTTAAAAAAGAAATGCTTGCTGAATTGCTGAATTCTCAGACTTTCAGAGTTGAAACTGAAATTCACTAAAACTCTTAGGATGGGGTCACAGTGTCATTTAATGTACTATTCCTATCGGACTCTTTGTGACATTTGGGATTTTCTTGGCAAAGATATCAGAATGGTTTGCCATTTCCTTCTCTAGCTCATTTTACAGATGAGCAAACTGAGGCAAACAAACTTGACCTTTAATTAAGTTGGCTAAACTGGTACTGGGTTAGATTTTCCCAGACAGCTTTCCCATATCTATCTCAATTTGAGCTCATATCTCAGGTATTCAATATCCCACACTTCAGACATAGGTATCCATTGGACAGATAAAGACATCCAGTATTGTTCTGGCTGGTTGCTGAAGTAGAGATACAAACCTCTGTCAAAATTCATATTGGTTTTCCTTTTCAAAATTCATTGACAATAGTAGAATTCCAGCCCCAAAGTGAGTCTATCATCTCTTTATTTAGACAAAACATGCCCTAAAATAAAACCTAGAGGTTCAGTTCAATTCAAACAATACTTACTTGACTTGGGGCCTTCTATGGGCACAGTTCTAGAATACAAGGCCCTGGGAAAACAAAGACAAGAATAAAACATGTTGTCCCTGCCCTTGAGAAGCTTGTATTCTATTGATGAAACACAAGATGCGTGCGCGCACGCGCACACACACACACACACACACACACACACACACACACACACACATTAGTCAGGCCATTTATGGCCTCCACCTGAGCACCATAGGAGTATGGGAATGTCTGGCAATAGGAGAGATGGGTCTCTTTAGCAAACAGTGTAGAATTCTGATGATGTTGAAAGGAATGAACAGCTCTGTTTGAAAGACCTAGAAATGAATAACGTTACCATAAGGCGTCAGACCTCCTACAGGGAACTCACTGGCTCATGGATGTAAATATTGCCTAAGCAGCCTTCCTTGCAAAGAGGGGGGCCCTTCTCAGCTGCAAATCTGTTTATTTTTTGAAATTACAAAGGGTAAATGGGCCTTTTGTAAAATTCTTGCTTGAGGGTCCAGAATTGAAACCCAGACTACTGATGAGTGCAAGCATGGAACAAAAAAAAAAATCCTCCATCATCAACAGATTAATTCACCTTGTAGGTAAGTGCTAAGACTGTTAAATGCATAACCTCTCACTACAGATATGTGATTCCACCAACAAGGATTACAACCCAGTGATGACTTAATAGATAAGTCTTAGGGTATTGCCTGAGACTTAGAGGTCAAATGACTTACTTAAGGTCACATCTCTTGCAAGTAGACTTGCTCGATTCCAAGCTCAGCTCTCCATCCATTGTGAGATGGAACTTCCCATCTTTGCAAAGAAAATGGAGAAGCTAACAAGGAGATGCCTGTGACCTGGTGGGAAAAGCACTGTCTCCAGAAGAAGGTGACTTAGGTTTGACACGAGCCTTTCCATTCTATTAGCTGCATGATGTTGGGCAAGTTGCTTACCCTCTCTGTGCTCCAGCTCTCTCATCTATAAAGTGCGAAACACTACTCAATTTGACTAAACTGATACTAGATTTTCCCAGATGCACTTCCCACCTCTATGTCAATCTAAGCTGATATCTCAGGTATAGTAAAAAGTCCGCACCTCAGATATAGGTCCTAGAGAGCTGGCTTCAGAGTTAGGAAGAGCTGGCATGTACTGGCTGTGTGACATCGGTCCAGTCACTTAACCTCTCGGCACTCAAACAACTCTCTATTACTTATAATTTACTGAACTACATCAGTAAAGGGAGTTTCTTATGCTAATTCAATCACAGATTTTCTCCCCATCCTTATGCTGTAAGAATAAAATGAGAAAAAATGTAGAAGTGCTAAAAATGCCAATTATCATTATTCACATTTCCAAACTATAACCACAGTCAGTCAAGAAACATTTATTAAGCACCTACTATGTGTCAGACATTGTCTAAACACTAGGGATATGAAGAAAGGTAAAAGACAGTGCCTGTCCTTGACGAGTTCACAATCCAGTGAGGGGAGAAAACATGCAAACAGCTATGTACAAACAAACCATAGACAGGATGAATTGCAGATAATCTTGCAAGCCCTTACATTTCCCAAAATTGTGTGAATATGGGATGTTCCAAGACTGAAGAAAATGTTTATTTTTCAGGGGGCCCTCTACCTTTCATCTGCTGCCTCACCTGGTTTCAACTCTAAGGAATAAGATCCCCACTCCTAGATCAAGCTCATCACATCTAAATTCTCCACCATGCTGCTAACTCAAGTTTTGACTGATACCACTTCCTTCAGCCTCCTCTGTTCTGTGATTGGAGGGATGGAGAGTGAGCACCAAACTCCTCCCAATGCCTTCCTTTATAGAGGACAGGAACTGGACCCAGTTTTCTCCATTTTACATCTGCTGCCTTGTCCTGGTTTGCTGCCTTCCCTCTCCCTACTTTCCTACTTCCTTTTGTATGTTATCTCTCACCTTTTAGATTGTAAGTTTCTTAAGAGCAAAAGCATTCTCTCTTTTTTATTAATTGTATCAACAGCACATAGTACACAGTACCTGGCACATAGTAGGTGCTTAATAAATGTTAATGAATTGGAACAGATTGGAACTGAATAAATTGTACTGAAAATGAGGACTTCTGGGTCCTCACACTCCTCTGTCATTATGACCGATCCATTATGGTTTCTTTATGTATAGCAGTGGGAAGTGGGAGGGTAATGCTTTCCTTAGATCCCAGAACAAATTGTTATGGAGTCCTGCTGTCAATTTAATATTTTTCTATTCTTGTACTTTCATTCCCTAATAACACTTATTTATATGCATATAGGGCCTCCCAATAAAGGGCAAGGACTCTTTCATTTTTATCTCTGTATCTCCAGAGCCAAACGTAGTACCTGGCACACAGTAAGGTACCTATTTGTTGACACTCACATATTGTTCCATTTTATAGAGTTCATATGAGAAATGTCTGTGAAATTTTGTTTCTCCTTGTTCTATAAGGATCTGTGATTTTAAGAAGAATGTTGGCATAATAGGTATGGCACTGAATTTGGAGTCTTCAGATGCTTACTAACTGTATGACCCTAGGCTAGTCATTTAACTTCTCTATGTCCTCAGTTAAAAATTAAAAAATTGGACTTGATCACTTCTAATATCCTTCCAGCTGTAAATCAATGATCCCATGTCCTGATAAGACTGTGATCAAGGTGAATACTCCACTAATACAGATGGAAATTTCTTCCACATTTTTCTTGGTATTTTTTTGTGTAAGTGATTTTCTTATAGGAGAATGGGGGAATCTTAAGCTGGTGGCCAAATTCTAGTGAGGAGCCTCTCTGAACTTAACTAGACTGATCCTCATCAAGGGAGATGATGGTAAGAAGAGTTTTTCCAGATGGAAGAAAAGTCTGAAAGATCATAGGAAGCGGAAACTGTTTGAATTAGTAATGCATTTTTGCTTATTGTTAATATAATTTTGCTTCTTAATGGGAAGATTTTCCCCACCCATTAATGGGCCTGGGAAGATTTGTAGTCCACACCTTTAGTTAATTTTCTAATGAGGCACTGATATTCGAGGGTTGTGAAGCCTTCTGTCCCTAAGAGGTACATAAAGACTGTGAGGTGTGGTTTTACTTTGGGGCTTAGTTTTTGGAAGAAGGTTTGTGTTGTGCCAGATGAGACTCTGGGAAGCCAGTAAGCAGCATGCCCCACCCCTACCCCAATCCCCTATGAAAATCCAGATGTTGATGCTTTCCTCTCTGGGAACTATGGTCAGATAGTTGAATCTGTCTGTTGGTTTATGATGTTATGTATTGCTTATGTCAGACAATTTGGAAACGCTGTCTGTTGATGTCGATTTCTCTGTATTTTGTCTAAAGATGGGGTGCTGACTTTTTCCCCTGAACTAACTGAATGATACATGTGCTTGGTTAAAAGTTGCTTTTCCTTTTAGAAAAGCATATAAAGGAATCTGCGATAGCAGCTCCCCCATGTATGTTGGGGTACTTAATGATACATCACTCCGAAGGCTAAGGAACTTTGAAGCTCTCTGAAAAATGGAAGAAGCCTAAATTTGTGCCAGTGCCAATGATCAGCTAATCACCAGTGAGGCAATCACTGCCACCTGAACTAAATATAGTCACAAGCACTTGGAACTTCGTTTGTGTCACTGACCAACATGAAGAGTGATCTGCCTGGTCAGAATTTGTTTAACTAACTGTCACTGCCAACTGGGACTTGGTAAATTTATCCCTTCCGTACCCTTCCCCTCCTGCTTCATTGCTGCCTTGCAAGCTGTCACAGCTTACCCTCAGGAGTTTCCAACTCTTTAAATCTTGTTTATTTGGCATCTATGCTTTTATAATGAGTTTTGTCTCCAGAGAAAAATGGGCTGATTTTCACAGAATTCTAAGCCAGTGCTTATTATAAAGGAGTGGACCGAAGGGAAGGACAAAAGGAATCCACGGTCTTTGTGAGCTGCTACACTCTCATGAACAAAAAGGAGGCATGGCATAGAGAACAGAGTACTGGATTTGGATTTAGAAAAACCAGGCTTCAAATCCTGCCTCAGATACTTACCACCAGGTGACCCTGGTCAAGTCATCTAATCTCTCTGAGCCACATTATCCTCATCTGTAAAATGTGGGCGTTAGAATGGATGACTTTAAAGGTCTCTTCTATCTCTGATTTATGATCCTCTTTCATCTGCTATGGGGAATAGAGGGGAGAAGTACAGGGGCAGAGGTGTGGACCCAATTTTTTTCAGTAGAGGAGACTCATGCGAGTAATCCATAAGAGGTAATATGATACAGTGGAGATAATGCTGGATTTAGTGTTAGAGGACCTATTATCAAAAATTCAACCTTCAGTGCTTAGTACCTCTACAAACTTGGGTAAGTCTCATAATCTCCTGGGGGCCTCAGTTTCCTTACTTGTCTATCACATAGTGAGGCTGGATTAGTTGACTTCAGCTCTATCTCTATGGAATTGGTAGCCCTCTGGTAGACTTAATTCATGGTCTTAGTAATGCTCCTATTAGTCCAAGAAGAAAACATCAAAGTGAAGGAAGAAAAAATGAATGAGAATGACAAGTGAGCATTTGTCCACCTTTGTGAAGGATAATAGTAGCAGGAAGCTGGTTGGATGTTTTTACACCAAATTTGCTATCAGTTGTCACCACCCAATGGGTCCTAAGGAAAGAGCAACTAAATTGTGTGTAATTTTACTAATCAGAAGTAGCGGCAACCACTTCCAAGAATGGAGAAGATGATCCATCTTCCAGTCCTTAGAATCCTTCCAAACAGCAAGCCAGTAATTCTCCAAAAAGACAATGGCTGATGACTCAGTGGGAAGGGTTCAGAAAGAAGACCCAGGGGCTGAGGAGAGCAGCAACTAATGCTTTTGTTTTAGCTAACATTTCCAAATTAAAGACCAAGCTTCTAAAAGAGCAACCCAACCAGATCCAAGAGATGAGAGAAATATAACCATCTGGTCACTCTATGTGGCCAGGCTTTCCAAACATGTCTATCAGCACCTATTCTGCCTTATTCCTGACCTATGAGGATAACTGAGAATACACAGAAATAACATAAAAGCCCATTAAGGAGGATTTGTCTTCTAATAGTTTAAGATTCAAAAAGTTGTCTCTCCCTGCCCTCCTTCCCAGGCTCCCATGGAGCACGCTGGGGAGAGGGCATTGGGGGAGGAGAGGAAGAAGGAGGAGGAAATATGCCCTCTGGAACTGGCCAAACATCTGCTTTAAATCAGTCCCAATATTTTGAATTCTGACTTGAGCAGAAAGGACCGAAGATGGTGAAGAGTTCTTGAAGGGAAATTATTTCACATTTAAATGACAAAAGAGCTTTCCAAAATGAACAACACTTTCCAAAGCCTAGGGTTTCACATGGAATGTGCCTAGAATGAAGTCTAGGCCATCAAGAGGTTGGTTTTCAAGAACCACCACAAGTGAGAATTTACATGAGCCTCAGAACAGTCAGCATTGAACCTGGAAATGACTGCTAGACCCAGAATTCAGAAAACTGGATTCAAATCTTGGCTCTGAAATTATCTGTGTGACCATGCACATGCAAGCCATGTATCTGAACCTTTACTTCTGACACAACGAACTGGGTTTAATCTCAGGAGCCTCTACTCTGGGAAAGCAAAATTATAGATCCCTGAGTTATTGGTAAGTAGGCTGTGAATTTTGATCCCATATGATCTGGAGCAGGAAGAGGCCTTAAAGGCCACAAAATCCAACCTTCTAATTTTAGAAATGTGGAAACTGAAACATAGAGCAAATAAGGAACTTGGCCAGGGTCAAATTTATAAATGCCTGAGGTAGGATTTGAACTCAAGTCTTCTTGACTCCAAGTTCAGTATCCTATCCATTTCATCCTTTTATCTCAGAGGTCACAGGCTTATAGGATCAGAGATTTAGATCTGGAAGGGAGCTTAGAGATCATCAACTAGTCCCCTGGTTTTACAGGTGAGGACACTGAGGATTGAGTTGCTAAATGACTTCTCCAGGACAGCACAGGAAGTAAGGGTCTGAGGTAGAATTTGAACACAGATCTTCTCGATTCCAAGTCCAGTCCCCTATCCACTCTCTACCTGAAATAAAGAAGGCTACCTAGATAGCAAAAACTATCTTTAATCAAGGCAAGGGAATTGCAATGGAAGACACCACACAACATTAAAGTCCTGAAGTACTCAATTGGGGCAGAGGGTGTAGGACTTAAACAGTAACATGGAAGGAGCAAAGCTATTACATAAGTTGTTTTGCATAACAATTGAAATCCCATAGAGAGGGCAGGAGAAGCTGGGGAGTGGTAACATCTGATAAGAAGAGCAGGCTCCAGGTACAGCAACAGAAAGTTTCCAGAGATACCACAAGACCAGCTCCAACCAGTTTGGATCTGATCCAACCATGGGATTAGAGTCAGGAAGTCCCTCTGATAGCTGTATTCAACACCACTATGCCATGGTATGTCAGAGATAACTGCAAGAAGTATATCCTTATCTAAGAAAACTCAAGTCAAAACAGAAAGGTTTTACAACTATTGAGTAGCTCCTTATATAACATTTGATAAATTGTTATGTTCCTTACCTTGGTAAAATGCCTCATTATACAAGGAACCCATTCTATGGAGCTCTATGTGAATATAAGACAAGAAAGCCTACAAAATCCATAGTCAGGGGTTCTTAACTTAGGGTCCCTGAACTTTTTTTTGAAAAAATGTTGATGTCTATATTTCAATATAGTTGGTTTCTTTTGAAATCCTATGTATTTTTGCTTTATGTATTTAAAAACATTATTCTGATAAGAGGCCCTTCATTTTAACTAGACTACCAGATGGGTCCATGATACAAAAAAGGTTAAGAATCCCTAATATGGATGAAGGCTTTACATGTGTGCTATATGTGAAATTAATTTGCAAGGCTATGCCCAAGCTCGCCTAGTTCCTTTTCATCCTTTCAACCAATTATGGTGCCCAAATATCCAAAGTCCAGAGCCCTTAAGTGTGGGGGTACCACAAAGGAAGCAGCACTCTTCTCAAAGTTAAAATTACTTGAATCAAGTTAGTCTTAGAACAACCCAATCTGTCCACAGATATGGTCCCATACCCAGGCTTGAGAGACGTGGCTCTCTAGGCAGCAGTGTGCTGGTAAATGTTTAACAACAGGCTCTGCCCCCACTCCCTATGTATGTCCAATAAACTTTTAGGCTTAATGTGCCCTCTTAATATTTTTTCATCGCTTTCTTAAGCCTAGATAATCAACAAAGCAATATCTCAAGTCCGAATTTGTAGTGTTTGCTGGCTTCCCATGTGCTTACACTAAATGTTCACACTAAAAATTTAATAATTGGTTCTCTTGGGAGTGGGGCACAAACTGGCCCCAGTAGGGGCTGCCCCTAAGAAAATTAATTGGCACATATTGGAAGGGCAAAGGTAGGCATGTCTCACTCATACTGTCACCGTCTGGCTATGGAATATGTGTCTTTGTAGCTATTACAAAATCAAAATGGAACTGAAGACGTGTAATTTTGTGCCTTGTTATTTCCATATCTGTGATATAGACCTCAGAGGTAGAAAAGACAGATCACCGTGTCGTCTTTGGAAAAAGCAGAACCTGATGTAGAAGAACAACCTTTCTTTATTAATAATAATATTGACAACTCATGCCTCCACTCAGAATCTCTCCTTGGTTGTTCAGTCACGTCTGACTCTTATGACCCCATTTTCTTGGCAGAGATACTGGAATGGTTTGCCATTTCCTTCTCCAGCTCATTTTATAAATGAGGAAACTGAGGCAAATAGAGTTGCAAATAGAGACTTACCCAGGGTCACACAGCTAGTCAGTGTCTGAGGCCAGGTTCAAACTCTAGAAGATGAGTCTTCCTGACTCTAGGTCCGCCTAGCTATCCAGAATCTCTCCTTCGCTGGAGAGAAGGGCCTGGAATGCCATGGTACGTGGAGTCACGGACGGACAAACACAACTGAATGACTAAACAGCAGCAACCACAACTCTGCAAGCTCATTCCACCATTGACTAAAGTCCCTGTATCAAGTGAAATCACAGTCAGAGAAACTTTCTATCTGGCATCTCTCTAGCAGGTGGCAACAGCTCCCTGACTCAGGTTTCCTCCGCCCATTTTCAGGTCCACCCATACAGTCTCTTTTCACTGCTCTACTGGGAGTGCTGGGTGCCTGTTCATCCCACAGCATGGCATGCCCAGTGGCTCATCTCCTAAAAGTGCCAGCAAATTGGCCAGCATTTATATAGTGCTTTAAGACTTGCAAAGTGCTTTACATAGGAAATGGGCTTCTTTTAGGATCCCCATTTTACAGATGTGAAAAGTGAGGCTAGAAGAAAGGTTGTTTATTGTTACAATGTTGTATTCATTATTTTTCTGGTTTTGCTCACTACACTGTATCAGTTCATACAAGTCTTGCCAAGTATCTCTAATATAATCAATTTCAACAATAGTATTCTATTACATGAATAACTAGGTGGCACAGTGGATAGAGTGCCAGGTCTAGAGGGAGGAAGACTTTTCTTCTTGAATTCAAATCTGATCTCAGACACTTACTAGCTGTATGACCCTGGGCAAGTCGCTTAACCCTGTTTGCCTTAGGTTCCTCATCTGTAAAATGAACTGGAGAAGGAAATGACAAACCACTCCAATAACTTTGCCAAGAAAACCCCAAAAGGAGCATTTTTTCACTGTGGATGTAAGTGTCTCTACTGGATGAATTTCCCTCCAATTCATCTACCATAGAGGCCTCTGAGTCTAGTGTCTAGTGCAGAGATTATTTTAGCTCACAGAAGGAACCATAGGTTATGTGATATATACTCATTATTAAGAATAATGTAATACCTGATACATACATAAACAATAATTCATTATAGACTCTCTGAGGCTCAGTTAATAATTTCATTACATCTCTCACAAGATTGTTTTGAGGAAAGAATTTTGTAAGCCTTTAAAAATTATACATGTATGACCCTGAGCAAGCCACTTAACTCCAGCTGCCTTCAAAAAAAACAACTATATAAGTAGGAATAGGAGTCCTCCCCCTTCTCCTTTTCCTCTGCCTTCGCATCATCATCATCATTGTTCAAGCCTCTGCTCAGTTTTCTCATCTGTAAAATGGGACTTAGAGTCAGTCACTCCTAGATCACTAGGGTTATTGTAGGGATCAAATGAAATATGCCAAGTATTTTGCAAACATTCAGGCTCTCTATATAATGCCAGCTATTACATTACTCTTAGTAATGCCTGTGTGTCACAACAGCTCTGCTCCCTTTTGTGAGCTAAAACAGCTTCTTTACTAGACGCCAGACCCAGAAGACCCCTTTGGTAGCAGATGAGTGGTGGGGCAATCCAGCCAGCAGAGAAACTGTGTCAACAGCCAATAAATGTTCCAACAACATGACCCACCCTGAAACAAGTTTATAGCTGCTTCGATGGACTTGCATAATGCTGATCTCTGACGATCTCATTTCCACTTCATTCCTCATGAACCAGTGATTATGAATCAGCTATGTAATGAAGCAGTAATAGAAATAATGACTAAATAAAGGAGGCAATAAAACTAATTTATGCAAATCCAATTTTTTTCTTTAAAGTTGCATTAAAGCAAGTATGATAGCAGATCAGTGAACCGACTATCTGGGAGGCTGGAAGGCTCTAAGGCTGTTGTATGATCTTAATTTCTTGATTTTTAAAAAAAAATGTTTGTTTTATTTTCTTTTGCATCCCAATGGCTCTCCCCCTTACCTCCCCATCCCCAATCTTATAATAAATAAGTACTCTCAAGAAAAGCAAACCAACAGAACGGATAATGTCTTAAAGTACATTTGGTACCCATACTCCACCACCAATACTCTGACTACAGAAAGGAGATATGTTGAACCATCAACCTTCTGAAGTCACAAAAGAACACTAAATTCAATTCATCAGTCAGTAAGTATTTACTAAGCACCTGTTGTGGTTGAGTCATTTCAGTTGTGTGACCCCATTTGGGTTTTCCAGGCAAAGATACTAGAGTGGTTTGCTGTTTCCTTCTCCAACTCATTTTACAGATGAGGAAACTGAGGCAAACAGGGTTAAGTAACTTGCCTGGAGTCACAAAGCTAGTAAGAGTCTGAGGTCAAATTTGAACTCAAGTCTTCCTGACTCTGGGACCAGCATGCTGTCAACAGCTGCCCGTCCTACTGTGTGCCAAGCCCTGGGATAGAAGCTTGGGATGCAGAAACAAAAGCAAAACAGTCCCTCTCCCCTGGAGCATGCATTCTAATGAGGGTGCAAAGGCTCCTACTACTTCACACCTTCATTACTTCTCAACTGAACTCTTGTGATGGTCTCCTCATTGGCCTTCTAGATCCTACTCACATGTCTCTCCAAGTTACTCTTTCACAAAGTTGCCAAAATCTCTTCCTTTAAAAAAAATAAAAAATTTTGGTTTTGCTTCCAAATTTTATCCCTTCTTCCACTCCCTCCCTCAACCGTTGAGAAGGCAAGAAATAAAATATTATACCCATTATACAAATGAAATCATGCAAAATATATTTCCACATTAGTCATGTTGCTGTACTCCCACTCAAAAAAAAGAAAAAGGAAATGGAAAAAATATGCTTAATCTGCACTAAGAGTTCATCAGTTCTCTCTCTGGAAGTGGATAGTATTTTTCATTATGAGCCCTTTGAAATGCATTGATCAGAATGGCTAAGTCTTTCACAGTTGATTATTGTAACAATATTGCTGCTAGTATGTACAATGTTCCCCTAATTCTTCTCACTTCATTTTGCATCCACTCATATAAGTCTTTCCAGGTGTCTCTGAAGCATCTCCTCCGTTATTTTTTTTATTTCATCATAAATATAAATCAAACTCAGTCAATCCCCCATTGATGGATATCCCCTCAGTTTCCAAATCTTTGCCACTACAAAAAGAGCTGCTACAAATATTTTTGTACAAATAAATATTTTTTGTACAAATTTTGTCCTTTTCCTTCTTCTTTGATCTCTTTGGGGTATAGACATTAGAGCAGTATTGCTGGGTCAAAAGGTAGACACAGTTTTCTGACCCTTTGGGCATAGTTCCTAATTGTTTTCCACAATAGTTGAGTCAGTTCACAATTTCACCAAAAATTACTTTGTGTCCCAATTTTCCCACATCCCCTCCAACATTTGTCATTTTCCTTTTTTGTCATGTTAGCCAATCTGATGGGTATGAGGTACTATCTCAAAGTTCTATAAATTTGCATGTCTATATTAATAATTTAGAGCATTTTTTCATATGACTATAGTTTCGATTCTTCTGAAAATTGCTTCTTCATATCCTTTGACCATTGATCAATTGGAGAATGACTCTTATTTTTATAAATTTTGTTTATAAGTTTATAAGAATTAGTTCTCTATGTGTTTGAGAAATGAGACCTTTATCAGAGGAACTTGCTATAAATTTTTCCCCAGTTTACTGCTCTGGGGTTGTTTGTGAAAACTTTTTTAATTTCATGTAATCAAAATTATCCATTTTGCTTCCCAGGATGCTCTCCAACTCTTTTTTGGTCATGAACTCTATACCCATCCATAGATCCCGACCAGGAACTTTATCCACATTCTCCTGTGTTGGCAAGCAAAGTGGGATATTTTGCTGCTTTTGTTTTAGTGTAATCAAATGCCTGTGATTGAATCTTGCCTTTATCAACCAAGTGAGTTTACTAGGACTAAAGTACTGAAATAAGAGTTTCTTTAACTATAAACAGTATATATATTTGTATTGTTAATGTGATTAAAGATCTTCCCCACCCACTAATGGGTGTGCCCATTAAGGGAAGTTTGATTAGGAAAGATTTATAGGAAAGCTCACACCTTTTGTTAATGAGGCACTGATTCTCAAGGGTTGGGATGCCCTCTGGCTCTAAAAAAGACATAAGTACTCTGAGGGTGAGGTTTTACTTTGGGGCTTAACTGGAAGTGTTTGTTTAGCCAGGCAAGGACTCTGGGAAGTGCTCAGGAGCCCCCTTGGTGCTTCCTTCTCTGGTAACTATGGACAGACAGTTGGACCTTCTGTTGATGATCAGGCAGAGGAAGCCATGTCTGTTGATCTTTGATTTCTCTGTATTTTCTTTGAAGTTCAGCATACTGAATCCCCTGTACTAGGTGAATGATATATGTGCTTGGTTAAAAGAATGATATATGTGCTTGATTAAAGTGATTGTTAACTCAATCTCAAACTCAGATTAAACTCAAAAGTTGCCTTTCCTTTTATGAATGCAGATCTAAGAACCTGTGGTAGCAGGCCCCTCTGTATATGTTGGGGTGCTTACTGTTACATCCCCTAATTTGCTTATGTCACCCTTTATGTCTAAATCATGTACCCATTTTGAGGCTATCTTTGTATATGGTGTGAGATGTTTGTCTATACCTACTTTCTGTGAGTTTGCTTTCTAAATTTCACAACAGTTTTTGTAGAATAGTGAGTTCTGGCCCAAAAGCTTGGATTTTTGCATTTGTCAAACACTAGCTTAATGTGGATATGTATTGGTGGATATTGTGTGCCTCATCTATTCTGTTGCGCCAATCACTTTACTTCTTATTCAGTACTACATTGTTTTGATTATTAAAGGTTTATAATATAGTTTGAGATCTGTTTCTGCTATGCCACTTTACTTCACTTTTTTTCATTAATTTCCTCAATATCATTTACCTTTTGTTCTTCCAGATGAATTTTGTCATTATTTTCTCTAGGTCTGTAAAATAATTCTTTGGTGCTTTAACTGATATGGTATGGAATAAGTAACTTAAGTATGGTACTACTGTCTTTTTTATTACATTAGCTTGACCTACCCATGAGTAATTAATATTTCTCCAATTGTTTAGAAATGACTCTATTTGTGTGACAAGTGTTTTGCCATTGTGTTCATATAGCTTCTGTGTTTTATTTTAAATGGAATTTATCCTTCTTTCTCTGTTTTGTTTTTTGGAACTATGTAGAAATGCTGATGATTTGTATGAGTTTATTTTACATCTTGCAACTTTACTAATGTTATTTGCTGTTTTGATTAGTTTTTTTAATTGATTCTCCATGCTTATCTAAGTATTCCATCATATCAAAATATCTTCTAAAGTACAAGATGGACCATACTACTTCCCTACTCAAAAAGTTTCCAGGACCCCCCATCACCCATGGTTGCAGTTCTTAAAATATACAGCATATTTCAAAGAACTCATGAGAGTGGCATGGGATATTTTAAATTTGGGGGGAAATGTAGACATACTTAACATCTCTTGGACAACCTCGGAACTACTAGCTTGAGAGCACCAGCCCTAGAACTCAGGGGCACCTGAGTTCAAATCCAACCTCAGATACTTACTACAAATGTGACCTGGGAAAGTCACTTAACCCTGATTACCTCCAAAAACAACCAAAAAAATTTTTTTAATGAACTACTAGCTTGAGGTCATAGTTTCAACATTAGATCATACTACATTCCTTTCAATGAAGTTATGGAATATTTGAGATATGTTTTTGCTTTTGTTTATACTTTCAGCTATGCCAGTAACTTCTCACACTTTCTAGTTTGCAAGGTCATAACTGTGGAGCTGGTGTGCACAGTTGCTGCTGTGCTAAAGAGCAAGTGTCCTATATAGAAATCAATGTGGAACAGGAAATGAGGGTGGGGGTATCCAATCTGATACCAGGATTTGAGAACTTGTGCAGTGGCCAGCAGATGCATATATCCCATTAGTAAGTGCAATTATTTTAAAATGAAATGAAAATATTATTTTTCTTTTGATTCATATGAATTATTTTTTAAATAATTACTAAGGAGTAAAGACATAAATACTTATTAAGTTTTCTGGACCTAACTACCTAATGAATGGAATTGATCAATTTTTCTTTTGGCCTAGGCAAACCACGAAAAATTACCGAAATACTAAGGACTCCATGAACCACATGTAAAGAGACACAAAGACATTTGTGCATTGCTTCAGAGAGTTTCCTTTTTGTCAATGAAATCTTAGGTTAGGTCTTAATGCCGACCCCTAATACAAAGGGAATAGAAGGAAGAGAGAGAATTTTTCAGAATTCTTTCAGGCTTCTTACTCCCTGTTTTCCTTTAATTACCAGCTGGTTTCTTGTAACCCCTGGGCACAAGAGTCAGTCACTGTAAAGAGTAAAATAAATCAGCTAAATTGATGGATCCAGGTCCAGAATTCCTTTTCTTAATCTTCTATTCTAGCCTAAAAACACCACTTCGCGAAGTTGAATACCACACTTTGAAAAGATCAACATCTCTCTTGAACCCTTGACTCAAGGTATGAACCACAGAATTTCAGAGTTAAAAGGACCTGAAATGTCATCTAAGCCCTACCTGTACCAAAAATTCCTTCCATAGAACCCTCAGCAAATAATCAGTTTTTATTTAAAGGCTTCCAGGGAGAGGGAGAACCCATTACCTCCAGGGTCAACATTCCATTCTGAGACAGCTCTTAATTGTGAAGAAGTTTTTTCCTTACATCAAACTTCTATTAGACCTCTTAGCAACTTACATCCATTGCTATCTTCCATAATAACATGGCCTTTTGTCAACGTGTAATTGAAGGGTAAGTGGAGACTGAATCCGCTAGCCAAATGGCAAAGGTTTCTGAACTCATGGGCGTTTCATCATGGCACTGAACTATATCATTTTTCCTAAGCATTTTTCCCCTCTTTCTCTGTCTCTCTCTACATTGGAGCCTCCGCCCATGAAATTGAAAGATTTCTAGTAGCAATGCCTTTGTTGCATCAGCTTTGGAAATATGGATTACAGTATTCTGTGAAAAGCATTTATTACTCTGAACTGTGACTCAGACATTGTTGCATTCGAGGGTTATAGATTTTCTTTCAGCTAAACTAAGGCTGTAAGTCACAGTGACAGTTGTAATGTGTGTAATACCACAGTACCAGATTCTATTACACACATATTTTTGCTAGAGGTTTACGATGTTAAAAATATTTCTTCTTTTTTTCCAATACCTTTCTGTACCTGTTGTGTAAATATATTGGAACCTATAACACCAAAGTCAATTTCCAGATGAAATGTGCATGGGAACAGTAGTTTGTCCATTGGGGAGAAAGGGAGAGAAAGAGAGAGATAAAGAGAGAGTGAGAGAAAGAGAGAGAGAGAGAGAGAGAGAGAGAGAGAGAGAGAGAGAGAGAGACCCGGAGACAGAGAAAATAGAAGAGAAGGCAAAGGAAAGCTGCATACAAACTAATTATATTCAAATGCAATATTGGATTGTAATAAAAGATGAATGAGAGAAAGTGAGTGTCATTGTGAGGAATAGGGAAGGTTACAGAAAGCTGGGGCTGGGGAAGGATTTATCATGTGTGATGCCTCAGGCATTGTGTTGAAAGTTCCACAGACTTATTTGCAAGTGTGTTTTATGGGAAAATAGAGCAGTCCACATAGCAAAGAATTACTATAGATTGTTATCTTTTATACAAGACTAAGATAAAACAGCTTTGGGAGGTATTTCTTTAAGAAATCTATGGAAGAAATCCCAGCTGCATTATACCAGGGGCTGGGGGGGAGGGGGGGAGAAGGGGGAATGAAATTCCAATTCAGAAGCAAGCCTTGTCAATTCCATACGTTTAGGGAAGATGTATTTGTTAACAGACAACCGATAATGGAATTTTCTTCAGTTCAAAGGAGAAAATGCATGCTTGGTAGAAAAGAAAAAACATAAAATGGACACAAACAAAATCCTTTCTTATTTTGACCTCAAAGCCTCGGGCCACCGAAAAAAGTGTGGCAACAAACCTTGTCCATCGAGCTTTGGAATTCAGGTCTGGTGTCTTTGTCCTCATGATGTTTCTCTGGGTTCTTTAATCCTGTTACTGCAAGATTCAGCAAGTCCCAGGTGCCAGGTCACCATGGTGCCTAGAAACTTCATTGTTCTATTAGCTTTGTATTGGGGGCACAATCTCACCCAAAACTTCAAAAGTGTTTTTTGTTCTTCCCACTCACATATACCCATGGTTTACTATTCCCCATAACTTCAAAACAGGATCCAAAACACCTGAGTTCTCAGCATTCCTGAGTGATGAATGGAGGGAGCCTCCCTCCTCTCCTCTAGAATATGGAGAGGGGGTGTTGGCCCACAAGGGCTTCTACTCACCCTGTATACAGCTAAGGAAATAGAACAGTACAAAAGAAAGAGTGCTGGATTTGGAATTAAAGCACCCAGGTTCAAATCCTTGCTCTGCTACTCAGGTGACCTTGGCCACATTGCTTCATGTTCCTCAGTTTTCTTATCTGTAAGTTGAGGGAGTTGGATTGGACACAATCCTGTACAACCCTAAACCTATGATCCTATGAACACTCTTGTTACTCTATCCAGCTGGGGTCTTCCTCTTCTTTAGACCTTGCATTAATTTAATAACCCAATTTGACATTAATTGTCAACATTAATTGTGAGACCACCACTGTTCAAAGAACTGCTGTAAGTGCTATTAATGACACAAAGGAAAATAAAAACAGTGTCCCTTTCCATGTAGATGAGGGAGATGATTTAGAGACAGAGAATCTTTTCTTGTTGCTGCTGAATCATGTTTCAGTCATATCTGACTATCCATGAACTTCCTTGGCAAAGATACTAGACTGGTTTGCCATTTCCTTCTCCAGCTCATTTTACGGATGAGGAAACTGAGGCAAACTGGGTAAAGTGACTTGCCCAGGGTCAAATGTGTCTAAGACTGGATTTGAACTTACATCCTCTGTACCACCTAGCTGCCCTGGCAGAGGTTTTAAAGGTTATTAAGTACAAACATCATTTTACAGATGAGAAAGCTAAGATCTATGGAGAGGAAGTGATTTGCCCATAACCACACAGTAAACAGCAACAAAGAATGTAATTCTGATCTTTTGAGACCAAACCCAGCACCCTTTCCATGGTACCAAAGTGTGTGTGTGTGTGTGTGTGTGTGTGTGTGTGTGTGTGTGTGTGTGTGTACTTTAATACTTAAAGGGATTAAAGGATCTTAGATTCAGTCCTGGAAGGAACTTGAGAGGCTATATTGTCCCAACCCATTGTTTAACAGATGAGGAAAGTGAGGTGCAATGACTTACCCAGCTGGTAAATAAGAAGTGAGATTTGAACCCTGGACCTCTGACCCTTTCTTTACAATGTGCCATGGCTTATACATACGCTTTAATTCTTCACTGTATAATGGGGTCTGCACATGAACAGACTCCCATCAGTTGCCTGTCACCTTCTCTATGTGGAGGACATTGGGAATGGTTTCCAGAAGAGCTGTAACCATGTATGAGGAAGTAAGTGGGAGAGACTGTGGTGTGTGCTGAGTGTTCTGTAACTCTTCTTGTTGGCTAATCAAGAGTTTGGGTGACTGAGTAGCTAAAACAAGAGCCTTTGCTCCATTTGGATCTGGGGGGGTGGGGGGGGGGGGGTTCCAGGATTCTTTTCCTCACAGCATTTAGCAAGAGACTATGCAGGAAGGGTAAAGGCCTCAGGGTTTCCCCACTCTGAGGATATGCAGCACAGAGAAATGAGCCTTGGGCCTTGGCCTGTATTCTAAGCCTTTCTGATTTGGAGTTTTCCATTCTTAGGGAAGAGACTGGAGCCTCTGGGAGTCAGAGTCCAGGCCAAGTTTTGGAACCAACACAGCATCAGTCCTCTTGGGAAAAAAGGAATGATCCTCAGGAATGACCTGCAGGATCTCAGTCTGGCAGAAAGAACCTGACAGTCGCTTCACATCATGAATTTGGTGTAACTAACTGCTATGTAGGAACTGAAAGGAAGTTTTGAATCCTTGCCCCAACAGGCTGAGGTGGTGAAGGGGAGAATATATCCCAGAAGCACTGTGAGAGTTTGTACTTGATGTATCTTTAAAGTAAATGTCCTTTTGTAAAAGCTATCTAAAATCAATCAATTAAATGGAACTGGTGAGATGACAATTGAAAGTACACAACTGATGTGAGCTTGAGTCATGGTAATAGAGGAGAGGTGTCATGAACCATTCAGGGTACCCTGAAACTCTGAGAAAAGACATAACTTTTTTGGGTCTGGGAGACATGTTACAGATAGATTAACATGGTTATAATCTCCAAAGATGTAGCTCTTCTTTCATCATGATTCTTGTCTATGTTCTCCCTTAGATACTCCTTAGGAGATCTACCCAACATATATATATATATATATATATATATATCACCTTAATTTAAAGGAGTAAATGATATGTGTTAGAAGAAAAACAGAATTACATATAGTACACAGAGATTTTGGAGGAAAGAGAGGCAAATTCTTGGTTGGGATAGCCAGGAAAATTCTTGGCCTAGATATTTACAGGAGCTGGTTTACAGAGGAGTTAACATTTAAGCTGGATCTTTCTTTATCCTGATCATGAATGACAAGACAGTAGCCAGCCAGAAGCTTGCCCAAGGAAAACACTGGAAAGTGTAGTTTGGAAGCCAAGTGGGAGTCCTGAGCATTGCAAGTCAAGGTGGTTGGAAAGACAAACACAGGTCTATGAGATAAAGGCTATAAAGGGATCTCCTAAGAGACAGCAGCCACCAAGAACCTGTCCTTGAACAGTACATGAATTCAGTGACATTATGAACCAGTTGACCTAGCAGAATGACCTTCCTAGAGTACCTTTGAAGGATGGGCAGAACTTCAACATAGAAAATGTTGGGAAAAGGAAAGAAAGTGAGGAAGGACTTCCAGGTCATGGGACATGGTGAATGGAGGTAGAAAAAGTCAGTGTGTGTTGTGGAGTACTTGAGTTTGATTAAAGCAAAAGATTGGGGAGTGGAGAGAGATAAGAGCAAAGAGGTTAATTTGGACCTGAAGTAGAGAGGGCCTCAAGTGTTTAGGACTGGGGCCTTTATTCTATGGTCAATAGGGAGACCTTGAAGGTTTTTGAGGAAAAGTAATAGGATGAGAAATTAACATGATGCCCATG
Source organism: Bettongia penicillata ogilbyi (assembly GCA_023548195.1). Lineage (NCBI taxonomy): Eukaryota > Metazoa > Chordata > Mammalia > Diprotodontia > Potoroidae > Bettongia > Bettongia penicillata. The sequence goes on along the minus strand of JAJHZJ010000447.1, from coordinate 8,394,835 downwards.
TGGGTGAACAAGTGTAGAATGAGGAGGCCCTGAACTAAGCCAGTAACAGTAGAAATGGGGGAGGGGAGGAGGAAGGGAGAAAAAATATAGAATCTTCATTTTCACCCAAAATCTCAACCTCCTCCTCCAATGAATCTTTTGCCCAAGGACAAAGAATCTTAAATTCAAGAATTTTGAAAGTCACATTGGTGGCTATCCAAGGATAGAGCACTGGACTTGGAGTCAGGAGTTCAAATCCTACCTCAGACACTTACTGGCTGTGGAATCCTGGGCAAGTCACTTAACCTCTCAAAAACTCAGTTTCCTCATCTGTAAAATGGGGATAATTAAGAGCATCTACTTTAAAAGATCATGAAGATCAGGAGAGATAATAAATGTAAAGCACTTTGCAAACTTTAAACCTTAAATGTTGCTTTTCAGTCATTTCTGACTCTCCATAACCTTATTTGGGGTTTTCTTGGCAAAGATACTGGAGTAGTTTGCCATTTCCTTCTCCAGCTCATTTTTTCAGATGAGGAAACTAAGGCACACAGGGTTAAGTGACTTGCTCAGGATCATATAGCTAGTGTCTGAGGCCAGATTTGAACTTAGGAAGATGAGTCGTCCTGACTCTGGGCCCGAATATCTGAGTTCAAATACAGCTATCTATTGTGCCTCCTACCTGTCCAAAACCTCTATATACATGCTAGCTACTATCATCTAATCCAATCCTCCCATTTTACAGAAGAGGAAACTGAGGCACAGAGAGTTTGCACAATCACACAGGTAGAGCATGGCAAAAGTAGGATTCGAATCCAATATCCTCTGATGTTTGATCTTATTATAACATGTGTCATAAGAAAAGCAGAGGCAAAATGTGATTTCATAGGAATTTCAGAGGATAAAGAAGCAAATTCTTAACTGGGATGACTAGGAAAATTCTTGGCTGGAATACTATTTACAGGGGCTGATTCTCAGAGGAAGTTCCATCTGAGATAGATATTGGGCTATTTCTACTTTGACATGATAGCAGGCATCTAGAGCATTGGGCCTGGAATCAGGAAGAACTGGGTTCGAATCCAGCCTTAGAAAACTAATAGCTCTATAACCCTGACCAGTCACTATTCTACTATAAGATGAAGATGACAGTCACACCTACCCCCCAGGGTTTTTGTAAAGATCACGTGAGATATTATTTATAAAGCACTCAGCATAGTGCCTGATATTCAATATGTTTATTTCTTCCCCCTCCCCAGTTGTCATAATAAATGGCAAAATTGATCACATTTCACTTTCTCTGTTCCTCCTCTGCACATTGGCAAATGGAAGTGTTAATGAATGATAATATAAAAATAAACAGCATTTATGTAAAGTATTTTAAGGTTCAACATGGTCAAAAAGAGATACCGGAAATGAACAGAATGTACTGAGACATCTACATACCGGCTGCTAGAGCACAGAGAGCTGACAGCACGGAGGAGGTAAGAACATTCATTTCAAAATGATTTTCCGAAGGCATGAGAATAGTCACTAATAATTATGTAGTCCTTTAAGGTTTGGAAAACACCATTGTAATAATTAAGATTTACGTAGAGTGTATGTGCCAGGTGCTGTGGCAATTACTGCAATTATTTACCTTATTAAGCCCTCAAAACAACCCTGGGAAAGTGGGGGTTATTATCCCCATTTTACAGATAAGAAAACTGAGGTAAACAGGGGTTACATGACTTGACTAGACATTCAGCTAGTAAATGTCAGAAGTAGCATTCAAATTCAGGTCTTCCTGAAGCTAAGGTCAGAATTCTCTCTGCTATCTAGTGCCTAACGGAGTGCTTGACACATAGTAGGTACTTAATAAATGTTGATTTACCTTGGTTGATATCCCTTAGTGCCTCTTCCCACGGTAAAGAAAGTGATGTTAATTTCCTAACAATAACTTCTGATGAGAAACGCTTATCATTTGGGTATTTGGGGAAAGAAGAAAGCCTGATTCTCATCATTTCCTGACCCAAAGGTAAGACTGGAAAAGTATAGTAATGCCTTGTACATAAGTAGGTGCTTACACTGGAGGGCAGGCACTTAAGATCCTGAATGACCAAGCTGCATCAATTGATGCAGTATATATACATACACACACACACACACACACATACATACATATATGTTAATCCACAAGTCAAAGAAAATAGAATTAGGATGAAAATTGTTATTTAAAAGTAAAATTATAATAAAAATGTTTAAGTTCATTGATGCTCCTGATCTTTTTAGTGTTAATGAATGTTTATTGATTGGTTTAATAAATAATACTAATATTGAGAATTTATATAGTGCCTTAAGTTTTTGAAAGTGCTTATAACATTAGGACACAAAATGGGGCACATTAAGATTCCTGTGAGTAAAGGCCATCAAATTTACGAATTACACTCATGATACACTCATACCCTTTTCCAATCATAAGGGTCATTAACTATAACCCTAAGTAAATGTGCTGTCTTTAACTTACTTTTCCAGTGAGAGTGATGGATTTGCTTAGAGTCATCCATTCTCTCTCATTCCCATTCCCTCATCACCAGTGACATTCATTTGCAAGGTAACTGGCAGGTGATTAGAGGTGTAGTTTATAGCCACAGACTACACCTCTAATCACCTGTCACGTATCTTGCTGATGAGTAGCACTGGTGATGATGGGTCCATGTGGTTATAACAGGGTTATAAAGAGATTGAACCTGTGGCTTTGTTCAGCAATACAACAGTCTAGTCAGTTGAGTTAATGGACACAGACACAACTTTTTTTCTTTTTTAATACAATATTTTATATTATATATAAATATAATAGTTAATTTTCTCTCAATTATGTAATGTTAAAAACAATTTTTAATATATATTTTTTTAATTTTGAGTTCCAAATTCTATCCATTCCTTCCTCCCTCTCTGTACTACCCCTATCATGAGATACTAAGCAATCCAATACAGGTTATTCATGTGCAATCATAAAAATATTCCAGACTCAAATTAAAAAAAAAGAAAGTGAAAAACAGCATGCTTCTGTCTTCATTCACTAGTGCATGTAGAGGGGTTTGTCTTGGCAAGGAGAAGAGCCACCTCTTCATATGAGACAGAAGAGGAGAACATAACGGCAAAAGGCATCTGGGCGATGTGAAGTGAGTAGGGGATAAAAGAGAGAAACCCTTGATGAATTGTCTCAATTTTTTTCAGGAAAATTCATCAAGTTTACAGTCAAGAGGGTGTGGAGAAGCAGAGCCATGGGAGGTTTGAGGAAGGATGAAAAAGTTTGGAAAACCATCTCCTCAGTGGGATAGTGAGTTAGAGAGGTGTAAATGAATTGTCTTGCAGTAGTGAGGGCCCAGATGAGAAAATGTACCATAAATTTGTAGTAGACCCGGTTTTCATAGAATCATGGTTTTCTCCAGCTTTGTTAGGAAGGAAGGAAGGAAGGAAGGAAGGAAGGAAGGAAGGAAGGAAGGAAGGAAGGAAGGAAGGAAGGAAGGAAGGAAGGAAGGAAGGGAGAGAAAGAGAGAGAGAAAGGGAGGAAGGCAGGGGAAGAGGACACTATAGGGTTGAATTGGCTCATCCATTCCAAGATGGACAGGAAGTAAGTGTAACCAGTGCCAGATTTACAGCCTGGGAGAGAACTGAGAGGTCCAGTAAGTGGAGATCACTGAGTAGGTAAAGAACAGGGTTTGGGATTACAAGGCAGAGGGAAAGGAGGCCTAACAAGAGATATGATCAGATAAGGGGGTTCCATAGTTCATTAATATGGAAGTGGAGCATTTGTGAGTAATGTTAAGATCAAAGGATTGCCATCATCTCTGTGTGTATCTGATGTGAGATGGATGAGTAGGTCATGAATAAGTTGAGGAACTTTGAGGTTAAGGCATTTAAGGGAGTATCAACTATATGTTGAAGACCCCAAGTATGAAGGCAAGACCGAGAGGAGAGAAAGACTGTGAGCCAAGCACTGAACTCATTGAGGAAAGGAGATGAATGTACTGGAAGTCAATAGGCAACAGATACCAGAATATGGATTTAGTGAACCTCTGCGATGGAGAGATTGCCGATTGATGGTTGTAGAATGACAACATGGAACAAGAAGTCCAACTCTACCATCTGAGCCAGTGAGTTGGGGAGAATGAGTGAATGTGCAGCCAGTGCTAGAAAGGGTGGCCAAGGAGACATGTCATCATGAGGGAGTCAGGTCTGAGTGAGGGCCAGAAGAGGGAAGGAGCAAGAAAGGAAAAGATTTAACATAAAAACAAGTTTGTTTCCAATGGAGCAGGCATTTCAGACAGCACTGGTTAGAATGAAACATTGAGAGGTGGAGGAGGAAGAATTTTGAGAGGATGGGAATAAGGGATTATGCAGTGGAGGACAGGGAATGGAATTTGAATCTTACCCACCAAGAGTTCAGAATCACTGAGATGGGAAGGGTATGACCAGGAAGGAGTTTGTTAATCACTGAGAACGAATTTAGACAGATATTCGTTGTCCATAAAGATTTGGCCTCAGGGTAGAGTCTTCTTCAGGCCTCGGTTAAGTTATTAAACTGAGAGAACAAGGAAAGGTCTTACTCCGCTTCCCCAAAGGCAGGAGACCAGGAGAGATCCTTGATGGAACAGCCTTCCTTCTCTTCCCTCGAAAGGAAGAGTCTGATGCTAGATGGAATGGTGTTTCACCTCTTTCCATGGGAGGGTAGAAACCAGGCAGGAGATGCTGTAACACAATGGACATACTTTGCATAGATTCCTCAAACGGAGAAAGAGACTTCCAGGGTAATAAAATGGCACTTTCTGCCCTATGAGTACTCTGTACATGTGTCTTAATAATATGTTGCCTGAAGTTACCCTACTATTGTGGGGTACCTCATGTATATAATGGAAGAATGGGATTCACCATTTTGAGAGGTTTATCCTTTCTATACCTTCTCAGTGAATTCCCTTTTGTAAATGTTAACCTTTGTCAACTGATGTCAAAGTTAACTGATGTCAATTTTAATGTCTCCACTGATATTAGGGGGCATAGTAGATAGGGTCTTGTAACAGTATTAGAAACCCTAACCACTCATGGTTACCCCTAGAGATTTCTGTCAGTGCTATTAATTCTAGAAAGAAATCATGAGATCTTGTAAATATCTTAAAATTTTTGCAAGACTTTAATAGATGATAACCAGAAAATAGCTCTTCTGTTCTTGCTTCTGATTTACTATACCTTTGCTTCCAGGCTCTCCCTTTTCTAATTCATCTTTCGCAGGGCTGCCAAAAGGAAAAAACAAAACCAAAAATTTTCCTAAAGCGTAAATCTGACCATATTACTGGCCTACGCCAAAACCTTCAGGGGCTCTCTTTTGCCTCAAGGACAAAATATTCATATCCTCTAGTTAGCATTTAAAGCCTATTGCAATCTACCTCCAGTCTACCTTTCTAGGCTTAAAGTACATTACCTCCTGTCACTCACTTTCTGTCCCATTCAAACTGGCCTACTCTCTGGTCCTTCAACCTAGAACTCTATGCCTCAACTCTAGATCTTTGCAAAGACTTGCCCACATTCCTGCTATGCTTGAAGAATATTCTCTTCTAACCTCTGCCTCTTAGAATCTTAGGAGGTAGATAGGCAGTTAGATAGATAGATAGATAGATAGATAGATAGATAGATAGATAGATAGATAGATAGATAGATAGATAGACAGACATCACGTATATGTGTGGTGTATGTATGCATATGTATATGTGTGTGCATATTGCACATGTGCATATATGTACATATATGTATATGTGATGCATACCTATGTATATGTGTGCATATATGTGTGGTGTGTGCATGTGTATTGTGTATATATGTACATGTATATATGTGATGTATGTGTGTTTGTTGGGTGTGTATAACACAGATCCTAAAATTATCCTATGATTAAGCCTTTCCTGATTCCCCTTACTTGTTAATGACCCCTTTTTCTCCCTTTATTGCTCAGTCCTTTCAGTTGTCTCTAACTCTATTTGGAGTTTTCTTGAAAAGGATATCAAAGAGGTTTGCCATTTCCTTCCCTAGTTCATTTTACAAATAAGGAAACTGAGGCAAACAGAGTTAAGGACTTGCTCAGGGTCACACAGCTAGCAAAAGTCTGAGGCCAGATTTAAACTCAGATCTTCCTTACTCCAGGCCTGGCGCTCTACCCACTTTGCTACCTAGCGACCTCATTTTTTCTCCTAGGTGGAACAGCGACTAGAGTGATGGCTTGGGAGGCGGAAAGATCTGATTTCAAATTTAGCCTCAGACACTTAGTAGCTGTATGACACTGGACAAGCCACTTAACCCCTGTTTGCCTGAGTTTCCTCATTTGTAAAATAGGTTCATAACAGCATCTACTTCCAGGGTTATTGTGGGGATAGAGTATGAACAACTGAAAAGTACTTGGCACCAAGTCTTGCACATAGTAAGAACTATATAAATGTTAATGCTTATTATTATTAAATGCTACCTCTTATTGTTATCATAAATTTGAAGCTAGGAGAGATTTCAAAGGTTACATAATCCAATTCCTTCATTTTACAACTGGGAAAACCAGCCCAAGGTTATGTAGGTTGTAAATAGACAAGCAAGATTCGAACCTGAGTCTTCTGACTCCCAACCTAGCACTTTTTTTTTAATATGCTATCTGTCCTTTTGTATTGAATACAGAGATTTGTAACTATAAAATTTCACACATACCATAGATATAAATCGAGAAACTGCTCAACACAGGGTCTCAGAGATTTATACCCTTTGGGGCATAAACAGAGCTGGCTAGTATGTGATTACAGCAATGAAGATAATTCAATATAATAGAGCCATGCAAACTGGCCCATTTGCCTAGGAAGGGCCTTTGAGAAATCATTAAGCCTAAGGGGAAATTAAGCTATCTATATTCTATTATTTGCTGAGTGGGTCTCTTAATGAGGGATGAGCTGTAGGTAAGCCACAGGGACTTTGTACAGTTGGAGATACTATTCTGGTCTCCAGGAACCTTCTCTAGAAAGAAAGACCAATATGTTCCCCTCCAAAAAAAAATTAATCTTCCTAAAATTTAACTTCCATCATGTCACTCCTCTGTTCCAAAATCTTCAATGACTCCCCACTGTCCATGGAATAAATCCACACTCTTTAGTCAAGCAATCTTCTGTAATAGAGTCCATGTGTCTACCTCACCTAACTTTTCTACCACTGTTTTCCAAAACAGTTCCTACATCAACTCCAGCCTAACAGTTGAAGGACCTAGGTGGAAATCTGAGTTTTGCTGATTATTTAAGTTGCTCTATGACCTTGTGCCAAATTTTCATCTCTTTGGGCCTTTGTTTCTGAATCCTTAAAATGGGCAAGTAGGGAGGAGTCACAGTAAATGATTTCAAAGCTCCCTTCATGCTCTAAATCTTATGATCCCATGACAGTTTGCCATTGGTCAAACACATTTTTATTTCCTTCCACCATGGATTTGCTCAAAGACTTCTTCCTTCTATCTTCACCTATTGAAATCCTACGCATCCTTCAAGATCCATTTCAAATGTTATAACCTCTCTGCAACCTTCTCTAATCAGTGCATCTAGAAGTGAACTCTCTCTCTTCTTTTAATTCATTCCATTTATTGTCTATATAGTTATATGACAGAATTACTGCCTTGTGTAATTGTCTTTCCTTCTAGATAGTAAGGTCCTTGAGGGCAAAGACTGAGCTCTTTTCCCTTTTGTTACCCAATATCCTGAAAATAGAATTATGAAGCAGAAAATATATGAACTGGAAGCAACTTGAGAGATCATCTACTCCAATCTTCTCTTTTTATAATTGGAGGAAAAGGACCAGAGGGGTTAATCACCTTGCTAGCAGTCACAAAGCTAGTGAATGGCAGGGAAGAGACTAGAATCCACTCTTTTCATTATACCACAGTATGAATATTCAACAAATAGAAGTTAAATTAATATTTTGGGAGACAGTTAGGTGGTACAGTGGATGGAGCACAGGCCTTGGAGTCAGGGGGATCTGTGTTCAAATCTAGCCTCAGGCACTTGACACTTACTAGTAGTATGACCATGGGCAAGTCACTTAACCCCAATTGCTGCAACAAAAAAAGATGAATATTTTTCTAGGACTTTCTTCCTTCACCCTACCCCTACCTCTAAGCTCCTGGCCCTGAATGCAAGCCTATTATTATATTAATAAAAAATTAGAAATTTAACTAACATTATGGATTTAAGCTTTCATTGTTTTGGTTTTTTAAGAGAAGTTGCATTTGTCTCGGAATGAGTTAACATCTAACACAAAGTTCTCTGCCTGTATTTATTCTCAGCAATTCAAATTACCTTCACTGTGCTACAAAAATAGTCCTTGCATTAATCCTAATGAAAGATAGATCTTGGCATGGTCAAATGAATTCAAAGTATACATAGCATAAGACCTTGGCTAGGGTTTATATTATATGTCAACCTTTAAACAAAAGCTAAATTTAAGCTACTTTAATGCTATTAAGGGTATTATAAGGAAATATTCCAGTTGGGAAAGGAATAACATGAGAAGCCGAGCCCTGATTACCCAAATGACACTTTACCCATCTCCAATGGACTTGGGTTTCTCAGCCTGGCATTATAGTTTTACTGGATAGGGTATAGCTCTAGAAGTCAGTTAGCAATGTTTTCTCTACATTTAGCAGGCATTTCATCTCTTTTAGGGGCTATTAATTTTATTACAACCATAAGATGTGAATTCAAATCCAGCCTCTGACACAACAATTACAGGATCTCAGTCTCTTCATGCATAAAGTGGGGGTAATCATGTACCTACCTCCCAGGGTTTTAACTGAGGGACAAATGAAACAGCAAGTACTCTGCCAATTTTAAAGCACTACACAAACGTCAGCTGTTGCTATTGCCATATGTACTTCTATCATCCTACCTTCGTCTGACTTCTACAGAGATTCTGTTGCCTTTTTCTATCTAGACTGAGGAATAGAAAATTTCAGGTAAGTCAACTAACCTTAAGTTATCTTTTGATGACTTCATCAGTTGAATTTCTTGTTTCATTTTTCAGTCACGTCCAACTCGTCATGACCCCTTTTTGTTTGGAGGGGATGGAGGGATTGGCAAAGATACTGGAGTGGTTTGACATTTCCTTCTCCAGCTCATTTTATAAATGGGGAAACTGAGGCAAACATGGTCATGTGACTTGCCCAGGGTCACACAGTTAGTAAGTATCTGAGGCCGGATATGAAATCAAGAAGATGAGTCTTCCTGACTCCTGGTCTGGCACTCCATTCACTGAGTCACCTGGCAGCTTCTGTTGAATTCCTACTTGTCCTGTAAAGCAAATATAAATGCCACCTCCTCCCAGAGGCCTCCCCTAAGATCTCATCTAGCATGTGTCTTGCAAGCATACTTACCATGTATTATGGCTGTTTTTACTGATGCCTTATCCTCCATTAGACTATAAATTCTACAAGTGCAGGGACGATGTGTTAGCTAAACTTTGCATGCTCCCAGCAGCTAACAGTATTCTATACATACATAGAATAAACATTTCCTAAGGGTTTGGTGAGTTGAATAGAATTGAATTGAATTGTCTTACCCTCATATTCCCCCAGAAAAATTACTTCACAAGCTCTCTCACAATTTTAGAATATGAGAAATACTTCAAATATGTGCAACGATTTTAATCACTTGAGGGTTCTTAAGGGGCTAGGGTTATGCCTGTTCAGTACATGTGATCAATAGGGTGAGGGAGAGGGGGGAAAAAGGGAAAGAAGAGTCTGACCTCTAATGAGACTAGCATCCTTTTCTCCCAGTCTTTGGCTCTTCCAAGACCCCTGGTAGGAACCATGTAAAACTTAAGTGTAGACTACTATTTAGAGTCTTCCCTAAGGGGAAAGGTACTCAATGCACAATGTGGATCAGGTATAGAATACTTCTTTATTTCCTCTACACACACAAGACCTATATGTATTCATTGACAAAAGACTTAAAACAAGAATACAGTAATACAGGAGAAGAGAAAGAACAGCACAGACAATTCTCTTCTAAAGATCCATTGAGCTCTTCCAATAAGGAGGTTGCTTTGTTCTCTCAAAGCACAAGACCCTATAGCATTGAGTCCCAGAAAATTTCCAGAGAGACCTGGTCCACATGTCCTAGCAATGACCCAGCTCCCCCATAGGGCCATGCATGCACAGTGTAATCTCAAGTACACATACAATTTCCAATAAAGAATGTGGAGAAAGTTCGGAGAGTCTGACTTCTAATGAGAATAACGTTTTTATCTCACATTCTTGAACTCTTTATACCACTACCCTAGGGTCCTTATAACTCAAGTGACATTACTGAAAAGGTGAATTTTTTTCATTAAAAAGGCAGCAAAAATTATGCATCATTCAATAATTCTGGTTGTCATGTAAGCTAATGTATTAAACTCATTTACCAAAAGGATAGGAGCATTATTCCATAGTGCAGAAACAGGTAGCACAAGATATAGTCTCAAACCCTTAATATGATTTAGCATCCACATTATTGAAGAAAAAAAATCAATCATTCATTTTCTCTTGGTGACAGATCCAAACAAAACATTCAAGAAAGTGAAAGGTGACTGCAAAGACTCCAAAGTTTCATCCTGAGAACAGTTCTCTTTGAATGTTAAATTTCTGATGTAGCTATGCTCTTTTTTTAGGAATATTTGAATATATTCTAGTTCATTAGATATCCATTTTTTTCCCTGGTAGGATTATACTCAGTTTTGCTGAGTAGGTTATACTTGATTGTAATCCTAGGTCATTTGCTTTCCAGAATGTGATATTCTGTCCCCCTGCTTCTTTATAGTTGCAACTGCTAAATCTTGTGTGATCCTGACTGTGGTTCCATGATATTTGAATTTTTTTTCTTTCTGTTCTTCTGATGCATTTTATCCTTGACCCTGATCTCCGGATTATGGATATAATATTCCTTGTAGTTTTTATTTGGGGATTTCTTTCAGGAGGTCATCAGTGAATTCTTTCAATATCTACCTTGCCTTTTGGTTCTGAAATATCTGGGCAACTCTCTTTTATAATATCTTGAAATATGATATTTAGGCTCTTTTTTGTTGTTCACAGATTTCAGGTAAACCAACATCTCTTCTAGATCTATTTTCTAGGTCAGTTGTTTTTCCAATGAGATATTTCACATTTTCCTCTATTTTTTTTTAGTCTTTTGATTTTGTTTTATTGTGTCTTGATCTCTTGTGAAGTCATTAACTTCCACTGACCAGTTCTAATTTTTAAGGAATTATTTTCTTCAATGAGGTTTTGTACTTCTTTTATCATTTGGCAATTCTGATGTTTAAGGAGTTATTTTTATGCCTCTTTACCAAGCTGTTAATTTTTTTTGCAATTTTTCTGGCATTTGTAATTTTATAATTTTAATACATAGCACTCATTTCCCAATTTTCCTCAATCATTCATTTAACTTTTTAAATCTTTTTTTTTTTTTGCTTTTTAAAAAATGTCTTTCTTTAGTTTTTTTAGAAATTTGGAGGCAAGATGGCAGAGTAGAAAGATGCACACATGCTAGCTCTTACCCCACAGCCCATAAAATACCTGTAAAGAAGAATTCTCAACAAATTCTAGAGCAGCAGAAGCCACAGAACAATGGAGTGGAGGAGATTTCTATCCCAGAGAGACCTGAAAGACCAATGGGAAAGGTCTGTTGCACACTGGACCTGGAGCAGAGCCCAGCCCTGCCTTGGCCACATGGCACTGAGGAGAGCAGATCTGAGCAGGCTTCAGAGACAGAATCTCCAGCAGCAGTGCAGGTCCCTCAACCTACAGGCACCAAAGGTCAGTAAGAGGGTCTTTTTGACTGGCCGAGAAAGGAGCAGGGTGTCCCCATAACTCGGGCCTCCTCAGGAGGCAGCAGTAGAGGCAGCAGTGGACAGGGCTCCCAAAGCAGGCAGTAGCCTGCATCCATTGTTGGAAGTCTCATCATAAACTCACTGAGGGAACTGAGCCCTGTGTGGCAGCCCTGCCCCCACCTGAGCAGCTGATCTTAATCTCACACTGAATAGCAGCCCTGCCCCCACCTAAAGCCCCCTGAGGGTTTGGAGCAGCTCATCTGAATCTCAGCCCCTAGTGCTGACTTGGCAGTACTGGAGGGGAGGTGGTTGTGGAGAGGAAACTCATTAGTCAAGTAACTGACTGGGAAAATGCCCAAAAAAGGGAAAAAAATAAGACCATAGAAGGTTACTTTCTTGGAGAACAGGTGTCTCCCCTTATCCTTTTGGACGAAGAAGAACAAGGCATACTGTCAGAGGAAGTCAAGGCATCTGCCTCCAGGGCCTCCAAAAGGAACTTAAATTGGGCTCAGGCAATAGAAGACCTTAAAAAACAAGCTAGCAGCTTACTAAAGGAGAACCAAAAAAAATGCTGAGGAAAATAACAGCTTTAAAAAGAGGCTAACTCAATTGGAAAAAGAGGTCCAAAAAGCCAATGAGGAGAAGAAGGTTTTAAAAAGCAGAATTAGCCAAATGGAGGAGAAGGTTCAAAAGCTCGCTGAACAAAATAATTTGTTGAAAGAGAGAACTGAGTTAAACCAAGCAGTTAGTAAACAAAACCAAAAATTTGAAAAAAAAAAATAGAAGATAGTGTGAAACATCTCATTGGAAAAACAACTGACCTGGAAAATAGATCCAGGAGAAACAATTTTAAAATATGGGGCTACCTGAAAGCCATGATCAAAAAAAGAGCCTAGACATCATCTTCCATGAAATGGTCAAGGAGTTTATTATTATTATTTATCAGGGCAATTTTCCCCTGATGTTCTAGAATCAGAGGGCAAAATAAATATTGAAAGAATCCACCAATCACCTCCTGAAAGAGACCTGAACAGAGAAACTCTTAGGAATATTGTGGCCAAATTTCAGAGTTCTCAGATTAAGGAGAAATTCTGGTTGGATTTATGTCCAACCTGCATTGTTTTTTTTTTTCTTTTTTTTTCTTTGAGGCTTTGTTTATAGATGTTTTTAAGTTACTGTCTTCTTCAGGGTTTGTTTCTTGAGCTTCCCTTCACTATAGTAGCTTATGACAGTCAAATTCTTATTCTTTTATTGTTTGCTCACTTTTCCAGCCTATTTCTCAACTTTGGACTTTATGTTGTATTTATTATATTGTATTATATTTTATTTTCCCTCTCAGGAGAGATATCTGACCCTAGCATCTTTTTTGTTCTGCTGCTGCTTTCACAGCTTTCACCATATGGTATGATCTAGAAAGAGGTCTATTCAGTGCTCTCCTGAATTGCACTTTACTCCTTACATGAATAGGGCCTCTACTCCCTGGTGACTAAAACTGCTCATCTCTGCCCTAGAAATGTGACCCAAAACTGGGTGATGAGTAACAGAACTTCAAGATGACCCCTATTTCCACTTCTGGTTCTGGTATAGGGGTCTCCTGGGATGTCTTTCTGCCCAAGTGTTCAGTTCCTTTACCATTCCTGGGCACTGAGCTGGCCCCTGTTTCTAATGCTGCAGACACAATCCAGTAGGGCCATCACAGACTGGTGCTGTTTCCATTGGACCACTCCTGACCCACAATTAGCCCAGTGTCTACAAACCTATCTATCCTTTTAAGCTGTTCCAGCCTGGAAAAATTACTCACTGTGACTTTTTCTTGGCTTTTCCACTCAAAATTGGGTTTTACATTTTTCCTATAACTGTAAAAGAGGTTTTGAGGGAACTTCAGCAAAGCCAGGACTCTGCTGTCTTGTCTCCACCTCCCCTGAGAACAGCTCTACCTGGAAGAAATGCCTTATCATCATTTCTTCTGACTGTATGATAAAGATTAGCTACCCTTTTCCACATACTATCATAGGCCACAATATCTCACAAAGAGGACAGCCTTTCTGCCATCAACTAGGTCTACTTGGTACTTTTTTTCACTATGTTGGAACTTTTTTTTTTTTAGAAGACTTTGGTATGATTCTGCAGAGACATAAAAATAGAACTGGAAATTTCTTAGATATCATAGCAGCTTTTTGGAGAATATGCATTCTGAATGAGCAAAAAAGTATTTATTAAGCACTTCCTCTGTCAAGCAGTGCGCTAAATACTGGGAATATAACTAGAAAAAAGAAAGACAGTCCTTGCTCTCAGGGAGTTTCTATTCTAATTAAGGGAAACAACACATTTTTTAAAAGGTTCAGCTACAAGGCAGGGGAAGGGATCCAGAAGTGAGGTAGCCAGTGGGGCAGAAGTCAAGGCCTGGCATTCTCAGATTAAGTATTTCCACTGAGAATAAGGAGGACTGTAAGGCAAAGAGGCAGGGTAGATTGTAAGTAAGGACTGTAAGACATTAGATTTTAGTGGCAGGATAAATAGTAAGGCTCGGTGTCCTCAGTCTCAACTCCCATCTCATCCAAACCCTGAGAAGTTTGGGACAAGGAAGGAGGCAAGGAAAGATGGCGGTCCAGTGGTGGTAAGTCTTCTCTCCACCCAACCTTCAGGTCTCAACTAGGGAAATGAAAAACACCAAAGAAATAAAGAGTGATAAGCATTCCCCAAAAGGCACATGGCATCATATGATGGAAAAAAGGCACATTATTTGTAGTCAGGAGAGATCTTGGATTGAAATACAACTCATATAATTTCTGGTAACATGACTTTGTATAAGTCACAGCCTCCCTGAGTGCCTCCTTCTGTAAAATAGGAATAAGAATACATACAATACCTAACTCACCGGGTTTTTATAAAGAAAGAATTCTGTTAGTGTCACAGAAACATTTAGGTGTGTTATTATTGAATTACTAGTTGAGATCATGAAAAATTCCTAATAACTAAAGAAAAATGGAATAGGTAACCTTGGGAGTCCATCAGTGGGGGTCTTCAAGCAGGGGTTAACATCAAGGAAGCTTTAGAGAAGGTTCCATTTTAGATCTGAATTGGGACAGGGCCACTTCTGAGTTCCTTTTCAATTCTGAGTTCCTGTGAATCTGTGATTACCTAAAAATCCACAGGCAAGCCAAGGCTACTCCTTAATTCCTGGTTGACTCTAGAGAATTTTTCCAACTCACATTCATCTAGATTCTGTTCTCACTTTGCATTGTTCTTGGAATCAAAGTTGACTTGAGTCCTAACTATGTGGCACAGAAGATAGAGCACTGGGCCTAGGGTCAGGAAGACCTGAGTTCACATCTAGCCTCAGACACTTACTAGGTGTGCATACCTGGGCAAGTCACTTAAACTTCTATTGGCCTCATTTTCTTTAACTGTAAAGTGGAGATAATAATAGTACCGATTTTACCAGGTTATTGTGAGAATCAATAAAGTAATACTTGCAAAGCACTTAGCATAGTGTCTGGAACACAGTAGGTGTGTTCCTCTAGTATGCTAGGAAAGGAAATGGCGAACCACTGTGCCAAGAAAATGCCAAATGGGTCATGATGGAAATTACTCAGCAACAATGTGTGATGAACCCAGAGGGCCTGGGATCAGGGGAGATTCTCTACTGCCTGAAAATCATGTCATTAAACCACAAAGACCTTACCTGGGGACTCTGGGCATCTTCCCCAGGATGCTAAGACAGGAAAAAATACTGGCCCTGAAGTCAAAAGACCTAAGTTTATATCCTGCATCTGACTCTTACTAGCTGTGTGATCACTGGCAAATCCCCCACCCACTCTGAACCTCAGTTTTCTCATCTGTAAAATGAGAATTTTAAAAACACACATAGTACTCATCCCACAGGGTTGTTGCAAAGATGAGATGAGGTAATGTGCACGAAACACTTTGAAAATCTGTTAAGAGCTATATAAATGTCAGCTGTTATCAATATTCCAATACAGTTATCTCTCAGACACACATGCAGACAGAAAGTGGCGTGGTAAAAATCTACTAGATTATAAACTCATGAAGGCAAGGATCACATCTTCTTGAAACTTTGTACCTCCCTCTAGGTCTTCCACAATACTCTTCATTGTAGTAAGTGCTTAATAAATGTACGTTAGGTTGGATTCTGAAGTTAATATAGTCAATCTCCATTTTTTAACACAAAAATGAGTTCTCATTCCTGGGTTCTAAAAGCATAAGTCTAAGCATGTTACTCTCCTGCTCAAGAAACTTCAGCGAGTCCCTATTCTTTGATTAACAACAAATTCTTCTAGTTGGCACTTAGAGGCCTTCACAGTCTCTTTCCAATCTATCTTTTCAAACTGATTTTATATTATTCCTCCCTCATGCATCCTGTGTTACAAACAAGCCCATTTGTTGTTGTATGGCATTCCATCTCTCACTTCAATGCCTTTTTTCAAGTGGTCCCATATATATTTGGAATGCTCTCCCTCCCTCACCTTTACCTTTAGTTTCATTCCAGACAACTCAAGTACCACCTCCTACACAAGATTCTTCCTGATCGTATACTCTCCCTGGTGTTCTCCATCCCAATCAAAATTCCTCTTTATTTAATTGGTCTATTTTAAAAATTTTATCTGTGTACATATTGCTCTACCCAGCAGAATATAAGCTCCTTGAAAACAATAATATCTAGAATGTATAGAGAACTTTGTCATTGTTTCATTGTTTTCAGTCATGTCCAACTCTTAGTGATCTGTTTTAGGTTTTTCTTGGCAAAGATATTGGACTGTTTGCCATTTCCTTCTCCAGCTCACTTTGCAGATAAGGAAACTGAGGTAAACTCGCTTAAGTGATTTGCCCCAGGGTCATACAGCTAGGAAGTGCCTGAGTCTTGATTTGAACTCAGGTTTTCCAGAGGCTCTCTATCCACCGCACCACCTAGCTGCCCTAATATTAAGCTTTAAGGTTTGCAAAGTGCTTTACAAATATGACCTTATTGGATTCTCACAACAACCCTGGGGGGCGGGTGCTTTATTATTCCCATTTTTGTTGTTGCCGTTTGTCCTTCATTTTCAAAGCAGAACAATGGCATCACAGTAAAGATGAGGAAACTGAGGTAGACAGAGGTTAAGTGTCTCACCCACAGTCACAAAATCAATACTTGTCTGAGCCCAGATTTGAGCTCATGGTTTCCTGAGATCCATTGCTCTACCCCCTGAGCCATCCAGATACATAGGCTTCAAAAAAGTCTTCAGAAAAGTCACTATGGAGAATGCAATGTAAACTATCGCCTCACTGATGCCAGGGTATCACAGCTACAGTTTTAAGCTTACCTGGGTTTTCCTCGCTTTTAGTTGTTCACATTTTTTCAGAGTATATTTGCAGGGGATGAAGGAGGACTGAACTCAGATGATGAGTATGGTCATAAGATCGTGGGACCATAGATACAGAGCAGTTAGCAACATCAGAGGCCACGTAGGTCAACCCAACTGATTTTATAGTCAAGTCAATTCAAATCAGCATTTATTAAGCACACGTCACATCAGGCAGTGTTAAACACTAGTAATACAGAGGTAAAAATGGAATATTCCTAAAAATAGGAATTCTAGGAAGCCAAGGTATAAAGGGAGTATATTCCAGGCAGCTAGGGGGCAGCTAGGTGGTACAGTGGACAGAGTGGCAGGTCTAGAGTCAGAAAGAGCTAAGTTCAAATCCAGCCTCAGACACTTATTAGCTGTGTGACCCCAGCCAAGTCACTTAACCCAATTTGCCTCAGTTTCCTCATCTGTTAAATGAACTGAAGAAGGAAATAGCAAACCACTTCAGAATCTTTGCCAAGAAAACCCCAAATAAGTTCACAAAGAATCAAACACAACTGAAATGTCTGAACAAGAAGTGGGGGACAGCCTGCGTAGTCATGGAAGTCCTTGATAGCCCTTCATGGGTGTGGATTTTGCCAGGTTTCACTAGTAAAATGCATTCTGGTTTTTCAGCATTTCTTGGCAGAAAGTTGGGTTTAGGATGACATTGGTAAACTTATTGTTACTTACTTCTTCCATGTATAACAAGTGTATCCCATTTTCTAGAGATTGTTTTTCCTCTTTAAAATTTCAACTTATATGCCTCAGATTTAGTTATCTCTAGAGCTCAGATGGGTTCTAAATGTTCCCCTCTATACACATACACACACACATACACACACACACACACACACACACACATACACACACACACTCATACCCTAGACATACTTGCCCATGGAACATTTCCTCACCCCATTCATGTTCTGCCCTTTTCCCCCAGACAGTGGAGGCTAAAGACAACCAGGGAACGTTAGTAGCCTCATTTGAGCATGTCCATTTTGGAAAGCAGAGACACCCGTCATTCATTGTCTCTATCCAATCTTGAACTCCTAAAGGAAAGGACCTATAGAGTTTTCATCTTGCGTAAGAACCAAAGGAGCAGGCATCTCCAAGATCCAGTTTATGCCTTTATTTTACAGAAGAAGAAACTGAGGCCCAGTGAGTTGAAATGATTTGTCCAATGTGGCAGCTGGGATCTGACCCCACATCTCCTGCCTCCAAACCCGGAGCTCTTCTGTGGATGCTTAAGGAATTCTCAAGGTTATAAAGATGAAGAACTGCTTCTCTTTCCTGACTTAACTCTCTACCATTCATTCATTCCAGAAGACAGAAAGGAGAGATTCTCTGCTGACTCTATTAGAAATCTCTCCGGTTAGTGCTAATGGGGAGTTCAGACTATAGCTCCCTAGCAGGGAAATGAGAGTCACTAATGGGAAGTTGGGGGGGATTAGGGGACTGGGGGAAGGGATTTATGTTTCAGTAGCATTTTTAATTATGACGGTAGGACGACTGCTTCTTGCACGGAAATTTAGCATCCAAGATTTACAACCCTTAAGACAATTTTTGCCTTTGTTGTCAAAAAGCCCAGTTTGTGGGATGGCTGGCAATGATAGCATGGCCGTGGGCTTGTGTCACACTGCCCTCTGCAGGTTCAAAGTCACAACATCTTCAGGGTTGCAGAAAACCAGCCTGGCTTTTGGTTATGGCCAAGCTACAGGGGCATCCAAGTCAGGATTTGCCCACACCATACAACACCCCCCAAAAAAAAATCTTTCCTAAGAAAGGACCATAAGACCATCTAAAAACACTAAAAACTTCCCTTGTTCTTTTTCCTTTTTGCCACCAAACAAAGAAATGATTTGCTTATTTGTTTCCAAATGCTTTCCAGTATAGAAGCTTTGAGCCTGGCAACAGAAATTAAGTTTTCTAAAAACCAGCAGATATGATTCTTCTTCTTCTTGTGGGTGGCAAGCATCTTCAAGAGATTTTTTTTCCCTTTTCATGATATGACAACAGGGGGAATTTTTTTTTTCATAAAGCAGCTGATGAAATTTTAACTAATCCCCCCAGCCAAAGGAAAGCCATATTACAAACGGGGCATCAAAGGGATGGCAGAATTTTTTTTCCGCTTCAAAGACATTGTTGTGCAATGCTCTAGAAAGACTCTGAGCTATAGGAGAGAAGCAGAGCTAGAGGGACTGCTCAGCTCACATGTACATGCACAAGGTACACCCATGGGTGACTGAGAGTGGTCTTTCCCCACACAGACCCCCATACCATTTGTTTAACTGTACTGGTACTTAGAAAGGGGCCTTGTCTTTACCCAGAAGCCAATGCAGCAGGAAAAAAAATCAAGGAAATTGTTTTTCTGAGGAACCTGAAAGCTAGGAGGCCACGCTCTCTCTCTGTCTCTCCTCATAAAGGCCTCACTTCTGGCCCTCCCCACCTACAAAACCACTGAGTCAGTTTCTTGAAGAGGAAGAAACAACATCCAATGTCATTTAAAAAAATTCTCAGAGCCTTCTTTGTAATGTAGGTACCAACTTGTATTGTTTCATCACTGGGATGATAAAATTAGAAGTCTGAATCAAGAGATTCAGAGAAGTGTTCTTTAAAAAGTCAGATTTTTTTTTTCTGAGATGCTAAACATCTTTAAAAGGCAAATCCGGGTTGATGTAATTATTTTTCAAAAGAAAGAAAGAAAGAAAGAAAGGAAGGAAGGAAGAAAGGAAGGAAGGAAGGAAGGAAGGAAGGAAGGAAGGAAGGAAGGAAGGAAGGAAGGAAGGAAGGAAGGAAGGAAGGAAGGAGGGGGAAGGAAGGAAGGAAGGAAGGAAGGAAGGAAGGAAGGAAGGAAGGAAGGAAGGAAGGAATAAAACAAGACAGTCGGGGTTACAAAGAGTCAGATGTGATTGAAAATGACTAAACAAAAACAAACCATTTCTTAATCAATAAAGAAGCAATTATTAAGAACCTGCTATGTACCAGTCGTTATATTGGTACAAGAGAGACCAAGACAAAATGAAATGCTTTCAGAACTCGAGGAATTTCCCCTACTTATATAGGACACTTCCTTATAATAAAGAAACAGAGTTAAGCAAAACCCGCTATGTCTGACAGTGTATACAAGGTTCCATACCTGTTGTCCACCACCTCTACAATGAGAGGATAGTAGGATCATAAATAGAGAGTTGGAAGGAATCTTAGAAATCACATAGTTCAACTCTCCCATTAGACAGATGGGGAAAACTGCGAAACAGGAAAGTTAACTTGCTAGACCAAGGTCGCACAGGTAGAAAGAGACAGAAACAAAATTTGAAGGCTCGCTAACTCAAAACCCAGCACTCGGTTTCCATTGTTAATATTGTTCAGTCTTTTTTCAGTATTGTCTGGCTGACCCAATTTGGGTCTTCTTGTTCAAGATACTGGAGTGGTTTTGCCATTCCCTTCTCTAGTCTATTTTACAAATAAGGAAACAAAGGTTTAAGTGACTTGCCTAGGATCACACAGTTAATAAGTGTCTGAGGTCAAATTTGAACTCAAGGAAATGAGTCTTCCTGACTTCCAGTCCAGTACTCTGTGTACTATGGTGCCACCTAGCTGCCCTCAATTTTCATTGTGTCACATTTAAGAAGGCAATATATTTTTTCACCTATTCTTGGACTCAATGGCTACTCACTATTCTTGGCAGCTAGATGGTGCAGTGGATAGAGCACCAATGCAGGAGTCAGGAGGACCTGAGTTCAAATCTCTCATCAGACACTTGACACTCACTAGCTGCGTGACCTTTGGCAAGTCACTTAACCCCAATCACCTCATCCTGGGTCATCTCCAGTCATCTTGATGAATATCTGGTCACTAAATTTGAATGACTCTCGAGGAGAAGGGAGGCTGATGACCTGCACAGCCCTCCCTCATTCAAAACAAAGTCAAGTGCAAGTCACATCATCATTTCTCTGATGGCATGGTCTTCTTTAGCAATGAAGGATGAAAACACACTCACTACATGTAATCTAAGTTCAGATGCCATTTAGTATTGTTTTCATTCACGTTTCTGTGCATATTATTCTCCTGGGTTTGTTTTCTTTGTTTTACATCAATTTATAGGCTTATAGACCTAGCTCTAAATTTAGAGCTAGAAGGGATCTAGAGGCCATTTAACTCAACCTTAATGTTTTACAACTGAGGAAACAGGCATGGAGAAGGTAAGCATCTTGCCCAAGAATACATAGATAATGAGTTCATACAAGTCTTCCTTTGTTTCTCTAAATTCTTCATGTTTACAATTTCCAACATATGATAACATTCCATTATGTCTACATACCACAATTTTTTTTAGCCATCCTCTAATTGATGAGCATCCACTTTCTTTTTGGGGGATTTTTTGGTTTGCTTCTTGCTATTATTAAAAGCACTGCTAGGAATATTTTTAATATAGAAAAGATTTTCCATCATTGATATCTTTAAGAGAAATGCACAGTAATTTATCATTAGAACCAAAGAATGTGAATAATATAATTTTTTTACATAATTTCAAATTATTTTCCAGAATGATTGGGCCAATCCGAAGTACCACCTACAAATGAATGTGTGTCTTTCTTCCTTCAAACTCTACAGTATCAACTATTTCTATCTTTTAGCATCTTTGCATGAAACCAAGCATAGCTTAGTAGAGAGAGAACCAAACTGAGGACTAGAAAGATATATTTAAATCCTGCCCCTGATCCATATTGGCTATTTGACTCTGGGCAATTATTTAATATTTGGGTACCTTAGTGACTCAAGACTTTAGGAGTTTCTTATACCCATGAAATTGTAAGACTGCTTCAACAACATCTTTGAAAGTGTAAAAAGAGATGGATAGAGCCAGGATGCCAGAGTAGGGACAGGTCTCCCAAATTCTCTTCTAAACAACTTTAAAATAACACCTAAAATCTAAATCTGGAGGGACAAAGCCAACAAGAAGTTGAGATGAAACAATTTTCTGGCTCAAAACAATTTAGGAAGTCTTCAAAAAAGGTGTATCACACTGAGGTTGTGATTGGGATTGGATCATAACACAGGCCAGCCATGGCCACACTAGTCGTAGGCCTTGGAGGTAATGTAGTGGCAGCAACAGAAGCTTTAGGAACTTTAAGTCTACAGACAGTGAGGAAGGTTGGACAACTGGACAGAAAGAGATTGCAAATGGACCCTTTACTGGTGCTGATTTTAGGACCTAGTTGTGTTATCCATATGCAGGTCCAGTTCATAGTCCCAAGGCAAAGAGGAACATGAATGCTTGAGGTGCCAAGGGAACAGGAACCCTGGTCACAGTTCCTGGATGGAGAAGAGTTCTTAAGGTAACTAACAAGGGACCGAGGACTCTGGTCTCAATTCTAGAGCCAAGAGGAGCATTAGCATTTAGGGCACCTGCATCTAGAGAAGAACAAGGTCATTTTCTAGATAAAGACCACAGCATAAGCCAGGAGAACAGTGATCACACCTCTCCTCAGATCATGCCACCTTGGAAGCACTGAAAACATACAGACCCTAAGAGCTGGCTTTGAAAACAGCATCATCAGAAACCTGAAACTTGAGACAGTGACCCCTATACCACAGCAGCAGAGCCCACCTTTAACATAAAGATAGAAGTCAAGATTAAAGATAAAAGAGAGTCATCAAAACTGGCAAGAAGGAGGAGACCATAGTTTCCAGGTAAGTGAAGTCAGAAGGATGGAGCTGTAGAAGCTCTCCCCCCTCAACCCATAAAATATCTATAAAAATGGCTCTAAACAAATTCTAGAGCAGCAGAAGCCACTAAACTACAGAGTGAAGGAGATTTACAGCCCAAGACATCCTGGAAGGCCAACAGGAAAGCAGGAAAGGGTTATCATGCCAGGCTTGGAGGAAAGTGCAGCCCACAAAGGATAGCCCAGTCTTGGCAGACAGGATCAGAGTAGGCTTCAGGGTGCAGAATCACAGCTGCGGTTCCCAGATATCTCAACCTACAAATGTCAAAGACAGCTTCAAAGGCCAGTGAGAAAGCTCTTTCATGTGGGTGAGAAGAGAACACTGTCTAACACTGGCCCCAGGTGACTATAGTGTCCATTTTTGGAGCCCTCTGCCTAGGGGAATTCAACTGCTGATCTGAATTTCAGCCCTTAGTGGCAGCTCTGGGGTGAGGAAAAGCACTAGCTGGTGGAGCTAGTGGAGGCTCTAAAGAGGGAATTCAATTTGGAGATCCTGGGCGGAAGAGCTTATGGTTGCTCCCAGACCACAGCACAGACCATATTGTGCCACCTTGGAGGAACTGAGAACTTACAGGTCCCTAGAGTATACACTGCTCTTGACAAAGGACTCAAAAGTCAAATAAAAAGGGAAAAAAATAAGACTATAGAAGGTTACTTTCTTGGTGAACAAATATTTTCTTCCATCTTTTCTGATGAGGAAGAACAAAGCATACCATTAGAGTAAAACATCAAAGTCAAGGCTTCTGCACCCAAAACCTCCAAAATAAATTTCCAATGGTCTCAGGCCATGGAAGAGTTCAAAAAAGATTTTGAAAATCAAATAAGAGAGGTGGAGGAAAACTTGGGATGTGAAATGAGAGTGATATAAGAAAATCATGAAAAGCAAGTCACCAGCTTTCTAAAGGAGACCCAAAAAAATGCTGAAGAAAATAACACCTTTAAAAATAGAATAACTCAAATGTCAAAAGAGGTCCAAAAAGTCAATGAAGAGAAGAATGCTTTAAAAAGCAGCATTAGTCAAATGGAAAAAGATACTCAAAAGTTCACTGAAGAAAATAGCTGTTTCAAAATTAGAGTGGAGCAGATAGAAGCTAATAACTTTATGAGAAACCAACAAATTGTGAAACAAAACCAAAAGAATGAAAAAAACGGAAGACAATGTGAAATATCCCATTAGAAAAACAACTGACTTGGAAAAATAGATCCAGGAGAGACAATTTAAAAATTATGAGACTACTTAAAAGTCATGATCCAAAAAAGAACCTAGACATCATCTTTCATGAAATTACCAAAAAAAAACCTGCCCTGATATTCTAGAACCAGAGGATAAAATAAATACTGAAAGAATCCACCAATCACCTCCTGAAAGGGATCCAAAAAAAAAAACTTCTAGGAATATTGTAGCCAATTTCCAGAGTTTCCAGGTCAAGGAGAAAATATTACAAGCAGCTAGAAAGAAACAATTCCAGTATTGTGGAAATACAATCAGGATAACACAAGATCTAGCAGCTTCTACATTAAGGGATCAAGGGACTTGGAATATGATATTCCAGAAGGCAAAGGAACTAGGATTAAAACCAAGGATCATCTACCCAGGCAAACTAAGTATAATACTTAAGGAAAAAATAATAGTCATTCAAAGAAATAGAGAACTTTCAAGCATTCTTGATGAAAAGACCAGTGCTGAACAGAAAATTTAACTTTCAAACACAAGAATCAAGGGAAACATAAAAAGGTTAGAAGGAAAGAGAAATCATAAGGGACTTACTAAAGTTGAATGGTTTGCATTCCTACATGGGAAGATATTGTTTGTAAACCTTGAAACTTTTCTTGGTATTTGGTTAGTTGGAGGGATTATACACACACACACACACACACACACACACACACATATACATACAGAGGGCACAAGGTGAGTTGTATAGGAAGGGATGATATCTAAAAAAATAAAATTAAGGGGTGAGAGAAATATATTGGGAGGAGAAAGTGAGAAGTAGAATGGGGCAAATTTTCTCTCATAAAAGAGGCAAGAAAAAACTTTTTCAATAGCGGGGTAAAAGGGGGAGGTAAGACAGAAAAACTGACGCTTACTCTCATCACATTTGGCTTAAAGAGGGAATAACATGCACACTCAATCTGGTATAAAAACCTATCTTACACTACAGGAAAATAGGGGACAAATGGATAAGTGGGGTGTGAGGGGGATGATAGAAGGGAGGGCAAATGAGAGGAGGGAGTAATTAGAAGTAAACACTTTAGGGGGAGGACAAGGTCAAAAGAGAGAATAGAATAAATGGGGGGCAGGATAGGATGGAAGAAAATATAGTCTTTTACAACATGACTATTATGGAAGTCTTTTGCAAAATTGCACATATATAGCCTATATTGAATTGCTTGACTTCTAAGTAGGGATGGTTGGGGAGTGAGGAAGGGAGAGAAGTTGGAACTCAAAGTTTTAAGAATGAATGTTGAGAATTGTTTTTGCATGCAACTGGGAAATAAGAAATACAGATAATGGGATATGGAAATCTATCTTGCCCTACAAGAAAAGAGAGAAGATGGAGATAAAGGAAGGGAGGGGTGTGATAGAAGGGAAGGCAGATTTGGGGAAGGAATAATCAGTATGCATGGTGATTTGGGGTGGGGGAGGGGAGAGATGGGGGGAAATTTTGGAACTCAATCATGTGGAAATGAATGTTGAAAACCAAAAATTAATTAATTAAAATTAGAAAAAAAATTAAAGATATGTCAAGAAATAGGCTTGAAAAATGAGCAAACAACCACAAAAAAAAGAACCTGACCTTAAAAAGTTGTTATGGTGACAGCAAAGATTAAGATACAAACTCAGAAGAAGATGATGATATCAAAGCAGCTGCAAACAAAACCTCAAAGGAAAAAGAATATGAATTGAACACAAGCACAAAAAGAATTCCTAGAAGAGCTCAAAAAGAATTATTAAAAAATAACTGAAGAAAAACTCCTTAAGTGTAGAATTGATCAAATGGAAAAAGAGGTACAAAAACTCACTGAAGAAAATAAATCCCAAAAAACTAGAATTTAGCAAGTGGAAGCTAGTGACTCTATGAGATATTAAGAAATAATAAAACAAAACCAATAGAATGAAGAAATAGAAGCAAATGTGAAATATCTCACTGGGAAAACAGTTGGCCTGGAAAATAAATCAAGGAGAGGTCTTTTAGGAATTATTGAACTGTATAACATATGACTAATGTGGAAATATATTTAGCATGATTCTACATGTATAATCTATATCAGGTTGTTTACTGTCTTGGGAAGGAGGGAGGAAAGAGAGGAGGGACAAAAATTTGGAACTCAAAATTTTATAAAAAAAGAATATTAAAAACTATCTTTACATGTAATTGAAAAAAAATAAAATACTGGAAGGGGAGAAATTATTGAACTACCTGAAAGCCACAATCAAAAAAGAAAGAAAGAGAGAAAGAAAGAAAGAAAGAAAGAAAGAAAGAAAGAAAGAAAGAAAGAAAGAAAGAAAGAAAGAAAGAAAGAAAGGAAAACAGCCTAGACATCATATTTTAAGAGATTATCGAGGAAAACTGCCTTAGAACCAAAAGGTAGAATGGAAATTAAAAGACTCCACCAGTGACCTCCTGAAAAAGATCACAAAATGAAAATTTCAGGAATATTAGAGCTAAATTCCAGAGCTCCCAGATCAAAAAGAAAATACTTCAGGCAGTCAGAAAGAAACAATTCAGATATCATAGAACAATGGTCAGAATCACACAAGATTTAGCAGTTTCCATTTTGAAGAATTGGAGAGCTTGGAATACGATATTCTGGAAGGCAAAGGAGCTAGGATTACAACCAAGAATAACCTTCCCAGCAAAACTGAGTATAATCTTTCAAGGGGAAAAAAACTGATAATTAAATGTAGGACTTCTAAGCATTCCTGATGAAAAGACCAGAGCCAAATAGAAAATATGACAATCAAAACAGAAGACTCAAGAAAACCATAAAAAGGTAAACATGAAAGAGAAATCATAAGGGATTCAATAAAGTTAAATTGTTTACATTTGCATATGGGAAAATGATATTTGTAACTGCTAAGAACTTTTCTCATTATTAGGGAAGTTAAAAAGAGTATACATAGATGGAGGGCATAAATGTTATTTGACTATGGTGGAACAACTTCAAAAAATAAAATTAAGGGATGACAAAAAAAAGAATGAAGTAGGAGAAGGGAAAAGAGAGAAGAATGGGAAAAACTATCTCACATAAAAGAAGAACAAAAGGAAGAGCTTTTCCAGTGGAGAGGAAAATTGGAGCAGAGGAAGGGGGCAAGTAACAATTAAACCTTACTCTGATTGGAATTGTCTCAAAGAAGGAATAACATACATACTCAGCTGGGTATAGAAATAAATCTTACCCTACAGGGAAGTAGGTAGAGAAAGGGATAGTAGAAAGGGGTTGGGAGAGCAGAGGGCACATTAAGAGGGGGGATCAAACCAACTTTTTAGGAGGGAAAGGATAAACAGAGAGAGACAGACAGACAGACAGACAGACATGGGCAAAAATAGAATACAAGAAAATAGTGATCATAAGTAATCGTAACTATGAACATGAAAAGGAAAGGAAATAGGAGAATAGACTAAAAATCAGAATCCAACAATGTGTTGTTTACAAGGAATGCACCTGAAACTGAGAGACTCGTAGAGTGAAAATAAGGTACTGAGAGGCAGCTAGGTGACACAGTGGATAGAGCACCAGCCTTGGATCAATGAATCAGATCAATGAATTGGGTATGCAACTTTAAAAAAAATTAGAAAAAGAATAAATTAAAAATCCCCATTTAAACACAAAATTGGAAATCCTGAAAATCAAAGGAGAATTTAACAAATTGAAGCTAAGAAAATTATTGAATTAATAAAAAAAAACAGGAACTGGTTTTATGGGAAATAAAATATATCAACCATTGGTTAATTTGATTTTTTAAGAAAGAAAATCAAAATACTAGTATTAAAAATGAAAAGGGTGAATTTGCCATCACTGAAAAGGAAATTAAAGCAATTATTAAGAGGTATTTTGCCCAATTATATGCCAATAAATCTGATAATTTAAGTAAGATAGATGAATATTTACAAAAATATTAATTGCTCAGACTAAAAGAAGAGGGAATAGAATACTTAAATAACTCTATATTCAAAAAAGAAATTGAATAAGTCATAGATGAGTTCCCTAAGAAAAAATCCTTGAGACCAAATGGATTCATAAGTGAATTCTACCAAACATTTAAAGAAAAATTAATTCCAGTACTATGTAAACTATTTATAAAAATAAATGGAGTCATACCAAATTCTTTTTGTAATGCAAATATAGTGCTGATACCTGAACCAGGAAGAGAGAAAACAGAGAAAGAAAACCACAGACCAATTTCTCTAATGAATATTCATGCAAAATTTTTGAATAAAATACTAGCAAAATTATAGCAATACATCATAAAGATCACACGTACCAGATAGAATTTATACCAGAAATGCAGAGACTCTTCAATATTAGGTAAATTTAAAGCACAATGATCATATCAATAACAAAAATAATAAAAATCATACAATTATATTAATACATGCAGAAAAAACTTTTGACAAAATATAGCATTCATTCCTATTAAAAGCACTAGAAAGCATAGAATTGAATGGAGCTTTCCTTATAATGCTAATTAATATCTATCTAAAACCAGCAAGCATTATCTATAATGGGGATAATCTAGAAACCTCCAATAAGCTCAGGAGTGAAGCCATGCTCAGTATTACCACTTCTATTCAATATAGTACTAGAAAAACTATCTATAGCAGTAAGCGAAGAAAAGAAATTGAAAGAATTAGAATACACAAGGAGGAAATAAAACAATATTTCTTTGAAGATTGTATAATGGTATAGTTAGAGAATCAACTAAAAAACTAGTTGAAGCAACAACCTCAGAAAAGTTGCATTATCAACAGCATTACCATATATTATCATAAAGTCAAGCAGGATAAAATAGAAAGAGAAATTCCATCTAAAATAACTATAGACAATATAAAATACTTGGGAGTCCACTTGCCAAGACATTCCAGGGACTATGAAAACAATGACAGAACACTTTTCATATGAATAAAGTCAGATCTAAACAATTGGAGAAATATCAATTGTTCTTGGGAAGGCTGAGCCAATGTAATTAAGGTGATAATACTAACTAAATTAATTTATTCAGTGCCATAGCAATCAAACTACTAAGAAGTTATTTTATGGAACTAGAAAAAACAGTAATAATATTCGTCTAGAAACACAGACAGTTAAAAATATCAAGGGGATCAATGAAAATAATGTAAAGGAAGCTGGCAGTTCCAGATCTTAAACTGTATTGCAAACTGGCAGTCATCAAAACAATCTGGAGCTAGCTAAGAAATAGAGTCCTGAATCAATGGGAATAAATTAGGTTCACAATACACAGGTATAAACAATTATGGCAATCTAATATTTGATAAAACCAAAGATCCAAGCTTTGGGGACAAGAACTCACTATTTGAAAAAAATTGATGTGAATACAGGAAGATAATTTAGTGAAAATAGAAAGTAATTTAGCATAAACTAAGTACAGACCAACATCTTGCACTGTATGAGATAAGCTCAAAATGTACATGATTTAGACATAAAAGGTGGATCCAATAAGCAAATTAGGAAATTGTGGGGAAAAAAATTACCTGTCAGATCTATGGACAGGTAAAGAGTTTATGACCAAACAAGAGGTAGAGAGGATCATGGGAAGTAAAATAGATCATTTTGGTTACATGAAATTGAAAAGGATTTGCACAAGTAAACCCAATGCAAGCAAGATTGAGGGGGAAAGCAAGAAACTGGGGCAAAGATATCTACAGCAAGTTTCTCTGATAAAGGTTTCATTTCTCATACATAGAGAGAATTGAGGTAAATATATAGGAATATGAGTCATTCCTCAACTGTTAGATGGTCAAAGGCTATGAACAGGCAGTTTTCAGAAGAAAAAAATCTATAGCCATATGAAAATGCAAATTCAAACAATTCTAAAGTACCACCTCACATCTATCAGATCAGCTAATATGACAGAAAAGAAAAATTACAAATGTTGGAGTGTAGAAAAACAGGGACACTAATGTTGGTGGAGTTGTGAAGTAATCCAACCATTCTGGAGAAAAATTGGGAACTATGCCCAAAGGGCTATAAAACTATGCATATCCTTTGACCTAGAAATAGCACTACTAGATCTGTATCCCAAAGAGATCAAAGAGAAAGAACAAGGACTGGTTTGTACAAAAATAGTTATAGTTTTTCTTTTTGTGGTGGCAAAGAACTAGAAATTGAGGGGATGCCCATCAATTGCAGAATGACTGAAGAGATTATTGTATATGATTGTGATGGAATTCTATTGTGCTATAATTAATGGTGAGCAGGATGTTTTCAAAAAAAAACTTGGGAGGACTTACATGAATTGATGCAAAGTAAAGTGAACAGAGAGAAATTGTATACAGTAACAGCAATATTGTACGATGAAGAACTATGAATGACTTGGCTATTCTCAGCAATAGAATCATCCAAGACAATTCTGCAAGGCTTTGAAGAAAAGTATAATCCATCTCCAATAAAAAAAAAAATAAAAAAAAAAAAACCTGATGGAGTCTGAATACAGAGTAAAGCATACTTTTTTTTTACTTTATTTTTCTCTGGAGTTCTTTTGTCTGCATTTCCTTTTGCAACATGGCTAGAATGGAAATGTTTTGCATGACTGCATATGTATAATCTTTTTCAAATGGCTTGCCTTCCAAAGGAGTGAGGAAGAGATGGAGGGAGAAAATTGGAACTCAATATTTTAAAAATCAGGTGTTAAAAATTTTTTCTTTTACATATAATTGAGAAAAAAATAGTTTATACTTTGATTCTTTTTGATATATGTGATATCATATATATATATGATGCTAAGCTTAGCATCAGAAAGTAATATATTTGAGTTAATTTTCTATTTATCTTGCTTATCAGACTTCTATTAGAGATGTTTGATGCAAATAATTTCCTACTTAACAGTAACTCTTCTCATTCTAATTGCATTTATTATGGTTATGCATATACTTTGAAAATTCATGGGATCACAATGATCTATTTTATGTTTTGTGATTTTTCTTGTTTGTTTATAAAAAAATTTCCCTAAGCAGTTATGAAACGCATTCCTTTACATTTTCTTCTATTTTATGGTATAGGTCGCATTTCAGTTGCGCATTCAGTTAGAACTGATAGTATGTGGCAAAATATGCTAGTCTAAAACTATTTTCTGCCAAAATGCTTTCCCAATAGTCCCTCCTCCAAGTAGTTTGTGTTCTTACCTTTGCTGCTGGGCTACTATACTGAGTTCATTTGCTTCTATGTCCTGCTTGTATAATCTGTTCTACCTACATAAATTCCGTAGTTGTGATCGCCATAGAGTCTAGAAAAATCCACACTGGTGAAATCACAGATTCTTGAAGTATTGAAATAAAGAATAAAACCCTGGTGAGCTCTCACCCTCCTCCTCTGTTGCTACCATCTTATGCCAACATCCCCAGAATTCCCAAATATATTTTAATATCCACATCAACATCTAAAAAGAAGCATGGGTTTAAATTCTGAGCCCCCAAGAAAAAATTTTTAAGAACAATAATTGTTTTAAAAGCAACTTTAAACGACTGTGTCATTGTGACTATTATAAATATCTAAATTAAGTACAAAGGATCTATGAAAAAGACACTATCTGCATCCAGAGAAAGAACTAATAAAGGACTTATAGAATGATTTTACATATATATGTGTGTGTATGTGTGTGTGTACATATTTGTGTCTAATGGCAGCCATCTCTAAGGTGTCTAATGGCAGCCTAAGGGGGAGAAAAAAGGGGGAAAAAGCTGCATGATAACTTTATTATATATTTAAAAGGAATAGAAAGCTAGACATGATAGATTTGAGTTTCATGTGCAATCATCCTTCTTTTAATTCTACTGTTACAGAAATGTTTGTTTTATTTCATAAATTAAAAATAAATAAAATTTTTAAAATATTACCTTTAGTCTTTGGAAATGCTAAAATTATCTGAACTCTAGCCAGTGGTAATCACATGTTACACTGTCACAATTAACATTTATTAAATGTCTACTAAGTGCTAGCCATAGTGCTAAGCCCTGGAGATACAAAAAGAGGCAAAAGACAGTTCCTGTCTTTAAGGAGCTCATAATCTAAAGGGTGATATATCTGTTACACTTACCATAGAACTGATTTGAATTTAACAGGGGAATTAGGGAGTCACGGTTCCTTAATCCCAAACAGTGGCTTAATGCTAGAGATTTCAGGCTCCTAAAGGAGATAATTTTTATGATTTTGGTAATTTCAAATCCCCTGTATGATAATCATACCAGCCCATGTGTAAGACCTGTTCTGAAAGTAGCTTTCTTAGTGTTATATATTCCCATGAGACATTTTGATACTGCTGGCCAATGTCTACAGCAAATAAAGCTAGAATACATTCATAGCAGGGCTCTCTCACCTATACACATCCTTTCATTCTTCTTCCACTCTATTCTTTCCAGTCTAAGTAGCCAATCAATAGGAGGAAACTGGCTGATCATTTTCTGTGTCTATGTGGTTAAAATAGTTGCCTAGAGCTAAAGGGAGAAAAAAAAGACTGCTCTCTAAAGACTTACAAGTGGGGGGAAATGTCAATAGAGAGCAATAGTACATTTACTTCATTGCAGACAACCTCAAAACCCCATTCCATAAAAAAGATTTTTCACATTGCATGGTCCTAGCTGTTGTCTTTGGCTATCCTCTGTTTTCCACTCCCATTCATAAAACCTCAAGATTTATCCGTGTGCTGTCTCCTTGCAGATCTGTTGAAGTTTGAGTTTTAATAATAGAGTCATGTGGCTGAGAGGGATCTTGGTAGGGCATTCAGTGCTTTCCACCCCTGGTTTGTCAATCACCAACCAACATGTACTTGCCAAAACTTTACAATGTGCCTAGTATAGGTGCTTCTGAGAACACAATGAAGACATGGTCTACACTCCCAGAGAGCATGATATAATCCAATCTCAGTGATTAAATTAGTACACCTGGCACAATTGTATAAAGCTGTTTGATACTGAGTTTGAAATGGTAGGCAAACAGGAAGAAAATACAATGTGGTATAGTGAAAAGAACCCTAATTCTGGAGTCAGAGGATCTGGATGTTTCAAATTTCAGATATGGTGTATCCCACTTGTGTGACTGTAGACAAGTTATTTATCCTCCCTAGGCTTCAATTTCCCCAATTGTAAAATGAAGGAGTTGGACAAGATACCCCCTGAAGCCCCTTCCAGGTCTAAATCTCTATGATTCTAAGAACTGTGCTAACTGAAATTGGCATAGTGGAAAGAGTGCTAAGCTTAGCATCAGAAAGTCCTGGGTTCAAATTCCGCTTCTGACACTTAACAAGTAATGTGATTGCCAAGTTGTATGTGCCTCTTATCTAAAAATAAGGCTGATAATCCTTCCAGTGTCTACTTTACAGGGTTGTTATGAGACTTAAATGTGTATACAGTGAAACTTTAAAGCACCATAGAAATGGCAGGCTTTGCAAGGCAATCAGGATCCCAGAGCTAATAAGTGTCAAATGTCTGAGGCTAGATTTGAACTGAGGTCCTTCTGACTCGAGTGCTGGTGTGCTATCCATTGTGCCACCAAGCTGCCCCATAAATGTTTGTTGTAATTATTCCCAGTCGGATTTCTCCAAAAGGTGGGTAGGAGAGCACACAATTGAAGTAGAGAAAACAGCATAAGCAAAGACATGAATAAACCTGTCCTAGGCACAGTGAATAGAGCTGTCTGAAAAGAATGGACAGCATGGAATGGGGGGAGTGGAAAACGAGGGTGACTAGGTAAACTGGACCAGATTACAAGGAACCTGAAAAGCCAGAGGTGTTTGATCTTGACATTGTAGTTAAGACAAAGCTCTGACACATCCTTGGGCAGGGAAGGGACCTAACCAAAGCAGCATTCTAAAAAAATGAATTCAGCAACAGTAGGCAGGACTTTTGTTTGCTGTTGTTTGAAGCCATTTGGGGTTTTCTTGGCAAAGACATCGGAGTGGTTTGTCATTGGCTTCTCCAACTCATTTTACAGATAAAGAAATTGAGCCACACAGGGTTAAGTGACTTGCCCAGAGTCACATAGCTAGTAAGTGTCTGAAGTCAGATTTGAACTCAGGTCTTCCTGAGTCCAGGTATGGCACTCTGTCCACTTACATCACCTAGTTACCCAGTATGCAGGATAGGGAAAGGGAAAGACTGGCAATGGGGAGATCAGTTTGGAGGCATTTGTAGTAAGTCATATATAAAGTGATAAGCATATAGGTTAGGATGATGACAGTAGAGATAAAAAAAGAAAAGGCAAGAGATGAAAAGCATAAGCTTTGATAATGGATCAGAAACAGAGAAAAGAAGGAGGAGTTAATGATCATTCTAACTTTTCTAGCCTGGAACCCTAAAAGAATGTTTTTAAAAGAAGTGGAGAAGTTGAGCTGAAAGGATCCCATGTCACCATTTAGGATCATGATGAGAACACCGGTTTTTGTCAAGAGGCATGGGTTCAAGTCCTAGGTCAGCTATTTAATTATTGCATCACCTTGAGCAAGTCCCTTCTCATTTTGCTCCTCCATTTCCTCATGTATACTATGAGTAGTTAAATCCAATTCTACAAACATTTATTAAGCACCTATTGTATACAATACACTCTGCTACCTTCTAGATCAATCAGTGAATTAACAGGTACTAAGTACTTAGTATGCGCCAGGTACTGGGTTAAACACTACAGATACAAATATGAAAAACAGCGCCTGCTCTCAAGGAACTTACAATTTAATGAAAAAAAATAATAGACAAAAGAAAGAAAGAAGAGGGCAAGGGACATGATAGAGAAGTCTAAAGGAATACAATAGGGTGAGAAATGAAGAGATGATTGATCTGGATGCCCTCTCTTAAATGGAAGCTCTGAGAGAAGCTTTCCTCTCCACCTTCCAAATAGAGGTTTCCTAGAAGTAGAGGGTACTGACAACGTGTGAATCCCAGGGTACATATGATCTCATAGAATGAAATGGTTCCTAGGGCATGATAAAGAAATCTAAGGTTACAAAGATTTTTTTAAAATGGTATGGTTCAAAGAGCTTCACATTTAATATGTATCTGAAATGGTATACTGGTAAATCATTAACATAACATCATGCATATACATATATGCATGTGTGTGTGTGTGGAGGCAGGACATACTCTTAACCTTAATCTCCATTTTAACATTGTTCTCCTTGACTCTCTTAAGCTTGGATCAGGCTTCATGACCCTTTTTAGTACAAGAAATTTTTACAAGACCCCAAGTATATAGATATGAAAAATATAAATACAAATCAAACATTTGCTGATAATAAATTATAAAAAATTTATTTTAAAACAATTTTTGGTATACATGTGATTTTGTCATTCATTAAAGATGGAAGTAAATTTGCATACTAATAAGATGGATGTGCTTGTTTATTTTTACATAAAGTATTAAATCTAGGTACAATATTTGATACCACAGGACGTTGAGCATCTTCAATGTTTTTCAGAGTTGATCAACATTTTGATTTTATGATCGTCAATGCTGAGAATGCCGCGTTGCATAAATATGTAGTACAAAATGGAGCAAGTATGAAATAACAGTTTCAGAAATTGTCGGAAATTCTGTCCTAATCCTAAGATAAAATTCATTTAACAATTTTGTATGTACAGTAAAAACACTGCAATTCATAACATACAACAGTCTCAAATCTGAACTGAGATGCTTTGGGCAGTATTCATTGATGTTACATGACGTGACATCATAAGCAGCACAAAGTGCACATATTGTGTGTTCAGAACCAAGACTGCAATGAAGTCTTTCTTTCTTTTTTTCTTTGTCTCCTTGCACAAAATAACTAGTATGAAAATGTTTTACATGATTGCACATATATAAACTATATCAGATTGCTTACTATCTCAGGGAAGGGTAAGGGATAGAATTTGGAACTCAAAAAATCTTTTTTTAAAATGCTAAAAATTGGTTTTTACATAAAATTACGGAAAAAATAAAATGTTATTTAAAATAATAAAAACAAATACAATACAATACCCAGAACTGATTACAGTACTCCAGATGTTGTCTGAGCAAGATAGAGTACAGAGGAGCTATCAACTCTCTAGACTCAGGGACCACACCTCTCTCAATGCAGCTTAAGATAACATTTGCTCCTCTGGTCCCCAGGTCAATTCATATTCACCATTAAAATCCAAAGATATTTTTAAGACGATCCAGATACAAGTAAAGGTGGATCATGGGCATTTCTTTGGTCAATATATCAAGTATATAGAGAGGTGAGCTTTAAGTGGGAAATTTAGATAGTGTCTCTCTATGGAGGCAGTCTCTCAAGAGGCAGCCCCTTCCACTTTTGTATAGGTCTATTTGTTAGAAAATGTCCCTTCTTCAAGCTCGAATCTGCTGCTGTGTAACTTCTATGCATTGCTACTAATCCTGCATTCTGGAGTAAACAAAAACACATCTTATGCCTCCAACTCAAGATGGCTCTTCATGAGACATGCCCCTTTGTGCTTCCTGGAGGATGTGTATCACAGCGGGGTGTTATTCCCAAAATGAATTGCTTGATTCGCATTTTTGTAGGAAGAACCACTCTTCATAGTGGTCTATAAGAAGGAGCCCAATAGACCTACCTATTCTTTCTCTCTATTTGCCTCCTTTCTTCCAGAGAGTCCCTGAGAGCATAACAGAGCCAAGAATAAAGCACTTGGGACAAGGCACATGGCAGTTATATGTTCTCAAAGATCAACGTAAGTAAAACCGGGTCAAAAGTCCCATTGATCGTAGCCTCTGGACCCAAGAAGATGAGAGCAGCTGGGCCAGCAGTGCTGCCCCAATCTTTGAGAATGAACCCTCGTACTGCTGCTTCCTCACTGTTTTAGGCATCACCATATCCTCCCACCTCTCCTAACGTAGGTTAGTGCCTCCAAATGTCATTTTTGTGTGTGCTAATATCAGGGATATGCTGAAAAAAAGTTTAATAACTGACTCTCTAGAAAAAAATTAAAAACACACATACATACAATACACTTTTAAGTCTAATTTTTATAGTTAACGTTTTCTGTGTCACTTTCTCAAATCTAGACAACCAACAAAATAGTAAATCAAAACCTGATTTGCAGTGTTTGATGATTCTGAAGTGTAAGTGCTCATCCTGAAGGTTAATAAACCATCCGATCTTGTAATCTGGTTTGAGCTGGCTCCAGCAGATGCCTGACTGTAACTCACTCTTGTAGAGGCAGAGCTCCCATATGAACATAGGCTCCCAATGGCATGGTAGCCTTGAGCTCCAAGATGAGAATTCCTGACCCCTAGGATTTTCTGAGCAACATAAATTTCAGAATCTAGATTTCTTTTCTATGTAGTATTTTTTTTTATTTTTACTGCTATCTTTTGTTTTTTCATCACCTTTAAAATCAAACTTCTAACAAGATGTCCTGGACAGCATTAGCCTCAGGCATGGCCATGTGAACAGCCCCAAATTCACAGGTTCAGAGAACAGTTTCCTACTGAGAGAAGGGAGTTATCTTCAATACTTAGCAAGAAAAGAATATTGCCCATATGTCCCCCAGGGCCACAGGATGGTAGAGCAAAGGACTTAGATTTTAAACTCTATTATCATCATCAGGTTGTTATTCAAAGCAATCCACTGACATTTGCCTTCTAGCTGTTTCTCTAACAAGACACAATCTCCCAAATCAATGCCTTTGGGATGCTCTGCCTCCTGGCTTCCATACCTTCCTTCAATTCACAGCTAAAATCCCACCTTCTACCGGAAACCTTTCCTGATCCCCCTTAATTCAAGTGCCTTCCCTCAGTTGCTTATCTCCAATTTATCCTGTACACAGCTGTTTGCATGTTAGACTAGGAGCTCCTTGAAAGGAGGAATTGTCTTTTACATTTCTCTGAATTTCCAGCACTTAACATCTAGTAAGCACTTAATGAATAGTTATAACTGACTAATAAATTATCTCAGTGGTATGATTCTCACAGAAGGAGTTTAGCTGTTCAGAAGCCCTAAAGGTATTTACTTTTCAAGGAAAGTCAAACCTTAAGAATTTTACTGTAAGGCTAGAAAGTTTTCTGAGTCTCTGTGAAGTCAAAGTTAATTACAGGATGGTCAGCCTGTTGCCCCCAGAAAGCCTCCAGTTATTTCCCTTTTGAGGAGAATTCTAATCACAAAATAGCAGTATTATTATGGAAAATTTTGGATGCCACAGAAGATGGGACTTATCAGACAGAAAGAAGACTTGGACTGACTATCCTCTACTGTGAATCTTTTATATGTTCTGTTACATTGTTTATGGTCTATTATGTTTTATCGTGTATTTTTGCATTCTCTATATGGTGGAATAAAGGCTGTCCTGTGGCTATCTTAAGTTATCTTAAGTGCTTGTAAGGGTACTTGGGGGTCCTTTGACCCATATGGGTGGAAAACTTGACAAGTATTATATGCTGAGATTTCCTAGAGAGATCTCTGGATGTAGGCATGATAAGCCACAGGAAAAATTATTTTCTTTGGATAAACCCCCAAGATTAAGTCCATTCCATGTAAAGTTAGAGCCTGGAGGGTTCAGGGTCATAAGTTTACACATGCTTTCTCTATCTTGGGTTTATGAAGTTGACTTTTAAGTTAAAGTGAGATTTTATATAGTATATTTCATCTTATTTGATTCAACCTTAAATTCTAAAATGTTGAGATCTTTTTGTATCCTTACTCTGTCATTCAATTTATTAGCTGGTAGCAACCTGTTTTTTGCAAATTTAGTAAGCATGCCATCTCACCGATTTTTTTAAAAAGTTAAACAGCAAAAGGTCAAGCATAAATGCTGGAGTCACTTTTCTAGAGACTTTCCAAGGTGAAAACACTAATGTCTACTCTTTTGGTCTGACAGTCCAAAATGGACTGTTGTTCTAGCCTGTGTCTCATCATCTTATTCTAAAGAATTGCCTAAGCTTTGCAAAAATCTAGGTGAACTATACATATAGCATTCTTTTAGCATACTGATTGGCGGATTAGTATGCTTAGCAATCTACTTAATAAAAGGGTTACTACTAACCCTCCTCCCAAAAAAGTGGAAGAAAACTATTAATAGGTGGAGATTTGTGATGGGGGAATGTGGAGAATTCATTCCAAGTATGGTGGACAGACTGTACAAGGATTCAGAGGTAGGACATGATAAAATGAGAACCAGGAAGACTATGAAGTCTGGTGTC
The DNA here is from genome assembly GCA_023548195.1 of Bettongia penicillata ogilbyi. NCBI lineage: Eukaryota > Metazoa > Chordata > Mammalia > Diprotodontia > Potoroidae > Bettongia > Bettongia penicillata. The sequence continues at coordinate 8,355,549 of JAJHZJ010000447.1, read as the reverse complement.
TTTGGAACATAAAAAATATTGAAAGAGATTCTATGAAATGTGCTTTAAAAGACAGATCAGAATCAAACTATAGAAAGTCTTAAATGCCAGGCTAGGGAGTTTATATTTTATGCTAGGCAAAGGGGAGACAGCAAAGATTTTTGAGCAGGAGAGAGATACAAACACATCTGTGCAAACACTTGTCTCATGAAGCTGTTGTAAAGTTCAAATGAGATCTTTATGAAGTCATTTGTAAATATTAGCTATTATTACATTTATTTAACTCCAGTATTTCTTGCTGTTACTCAGTCATTTTCAGTCATGCCTGATCCTTTTTGACCCTATTTGGGGTTTTCTTGGCAGAGATACAGTAGTGGTTTGCCATTTCCTCCTGCAGCTCATTTTACAAATGAAGAAACAGAGGCAAATGGGGTCAAGCGTCTTGCCCAGAGTCACACAGCTATGAAGTTTCTCAGGTCAAATTTGAACTCAGGTCTTCCTGACTCTAGGCCTGGCATTCTATCCACTTTGCCACCTAGCTGTTCAATATTTATTGAGCTTCATACAAGTCCCACTCTGTTACCTCAACATGCTCTGAATGTGACCCAGGAATCTCAAAGACCATGTCAGCGGGAGACAAATTCTGATGGACCCTGGAGAAACCTCAAGTGGAGACCCGAAATAGACTCACATCTTAAGACAAGCTTCGCCATGGTCATGGGAGGGTCCTCATCCTCTCCTCTTTTGGCTCAGCCAAGCTTGATACCATCTATTCAGCATTAAAGATTTGCAATCTCCATCTAATGATAATAACTGACAACACTTAAAGAGTTAGAAAGGGTTTTTCATTCATTATCTTATTTTTCCTCACAGTAACCCTATAAGGTTGGTGCTTTTATTATCCCCACTGAGATTTAGCAAGGGTGTTTGACTTGCTCAGGGTCAGACAGCTAATAAATGTCTGAGGTCACATCTGAATGCGAGTTTTCCTGTCTCCAAGTATCCCATCCTCTGCCCTACTCCACACTGTCTTTCTGGAACTTTTTCCTGCTAAGCCATTCAAGTGATAGTCCTTGATTCAAAGCAGGAATTTTCCAAACAATATTGAAAACTAGACATTATTTAAGGAGACTTTGAGGCTGTATTTTGTCTTGCAATCAAATGTTCTTTGGGGGAGAGAGAAAAGTAGAGAACCAATAGATGATCGGTTCATAGATTAAGAACTGAAAGGAATTACTGAAGCTGTTTAATCCATTCGCTCCTCCTCCTCCTCACCTTTACAGGTCCTTGTATCTATAAAGGATCTTACAGACACTTTAGAATACAGGAAAGGAAATCTGTGAGGGGAGGCCTATCTGTGGTGAAGGCTATCAGTGTGTGGTCTATGGGAGGCAGAATAAACATCTCTAACTTCTTCTCCCCCACTCTTCTCCAAGAAAGACTTTCAGTCCTGCCAGAAGGGAAGGCAAGAAGGTGGAGCTGGAGACAACTCTGCTGTCTGCAGAGAGAAAGGATACTGGGCTAAAATTATATCTATATGATCCCTTAAGTATTATTACTCTAGGCGGTATGATCAGATTCCATCTAATTTCTGATTACTTCGTTAGTATTATCAGGGGAAAGGAGGACCACAGGCTTTATATCTAAACCTTGACCCTTTACTCACCAAAAATCATAATGATTATAAATAGCAAATAACAAAGAAAGCCCATTTATCCAAATCAGAAGCAAAATAGATATATAGCAAGATAGTACACATAGGAGGATAATACCAAGTGAAGGAGTTCTCCTATTGGGAGTAAGATAACTCAATTCAACCAAGAGTGAGAGACATTGATCTCACTGAAGGGGAAACACCCCAAAGTCTCTAGTGTAGCAAGCTGGAGACAAGGATATGATGAAGACTGCTGGCTCCTCTCACGCCTTCCAAGAGTCTTTTCCTTCAGCAACCTGAAATGGGGTTGGCCTCTTCCATCTTCCCTCTCAAAGCTGGAAACAAGAGGCACCCAAAGTAACTCAGTGCTTGATGAGTCCTGAAGGTTGAGGAATCCCAAAGGGTGCATCAAGTTGGAAGAGACCTAAAAAGGACTTAAGAAGACGGGAGGTCTGCTCTCCCCAATGCTGTCCCTCTCCTCACAATAAGAATAAGAAGAATCCCATACCAATAGGTTTGGCGACAGGGCTTAGCAAAGAATACTATATTTAGATATGAAAGGGACATTAAAGATCATCAAATCCAACTCCATGACTTAACAAATGGGAAAATCGAAGCTGAGAGAGTTTGAGCGACCTATGCAAAGTAGTAAATAATAGAGGTAAGATTTGAATACAGATCCTCTGATGTCATATCCATTGCTCTTTCCCATTGTATCAAGCCACCTCTTAGTAGCACTTATAACTAGGATTAACTTCTTTTCTAAACATTTTATTCAATTATTAATCTATGAAAATGTATTCTATTGTGGGAAAGTATCGTCAGATGCCTGCTTATTATCTTCTCATGTTTTACCAGGAATATATCTTTTGATGTATTACAATACTAAGTTCATTAAAATTTTGTAGGGATGAGAAAATAGGCATAAGGAATGGTAGATGCTGATGGTCTTCTTAATTATATTTTGGTTTTTTTTCCCATTCTGGTGTATTCTTTTTCCTTTGAGATGGATTTTAAGATTTAAAAATTGAGTAACTTTGTGTCAAAACCAACCTAGATTTCTTCAAGGTGCATTTGGTTATGTTGAGCCACTCTTACCAAGTTCATCATCTAAGTGCCAAATGAAGTGGTCCCTATTATCCTGATGATAAAAACAGATTATAATAGAAATTATACCTTCCTCCTTTTTTACTGCTCTAAGGCCTTTGTTGGAGGTAGTATGATGGCATAGTAGATGCATCATGAGACTTAAATTGAAGACCTTAGTTCAAATCCTGTGTCATTACAAGCTATGTAACCCTGAGCAAGTCAGCACTTAATTTCTCTAAACCTCAGTTCCCTCATCTGTAAAATGAGGATAATATCATGTACCCCACAGAGTGGCTGCAAGGATAAAATTGGATTACATATATGAAGAACTTTGCAAATTTTAAAGTGCTATCTGAAAGTTAACTATTATTATTTTCAGAAGTCAGGGACTATGGGCATGGAATATTTCATATACTTAGCCTATTGATATGTTGGTTTTCTGAATTGCTTTTATCCCTTTCTTTTAAAGTTTTTGTTATAAAGGAAGACTCATGAGAGGCATGGGGACAGGGATTTATTCAGAAATTAGAGTAATATAAAAATAAAAGATAAAATAGATTTAAAAAGAAAAAAGTGTTAGAAATAGTAACTATGACTATAAACATATTGTAATTCTCCTGATTTTATCTATAAATGCCTTTGGGAAGGTCAAGTTTATCTCATGGCAAACTTTGTAGATTTGTTTTGTTTGTTTGTGGTTTTGTAAATAGCTTCTTCTGTCATCCTCTTCTGGAGGATCTTGTAAATGAGCTCGAACTCCTTAAAAATGTGGATAGTCAATGTCTTGACTCTTGTCCCTCGCCCATTTTCAGAATTCACTCTTCAAATAGGTCAAGTGGGAGCTGTTATTGAAGTATCTACTAATCTTTTTTTTATTAATCTATTTTTTCTTCTTATTTGGTTTTAAGCTTGATCTGTATTCTACTCAATTAATGACCTTCCTTCATGATTCTGAAATGGATCTTGTGTCAATGAGCAGTCATTTCATATTTATTAAGATAGAACTAATTTCATTGTTTTTTATGCAATTTAGTGTTTGCCATGCTACTTTCAGTACTTTGGGACACTCTTCTTGAAGAATCTATTTATGATATATAGGTGTGAGTCCTATGAATAATGTAAAAAACTTTGAACATTTTTCTGAATTCTAAATCATGTATCCAACATTGTGCACTTTTACCTAAAGGCACATCTATCCATGCACCTATATTAAAGTCACCAAGTATCTCAATACCTATTGACTTCACAATAACAAATGTTGGTAGATGAACTATAGCGTTCATAATGCAGTTCTCCATTCCATGTCATTAGGGGTTAGAGGTGTGACACCTTCACAATATGGAAAATCTACACAAAAATTTTGGCCCCCCCTTCATACAGGAGAAGTCTAAATTTTTTCCTTTTCTTTTATGGGGTGTTTACAGTACCAATTGCAAAATTTAGGTTGATATTATACAATACTATACATATATTTTATGCACTTCTGAGTTTCTAAACTTTTTCTGTGTCATCTACTGACCTTTGCATATCATTTGCAAACTCAAAAAAAAAAATCCCATTTAATTTCTTATGCCAATCTGCAATATATCAAAACTATAATGGGAAAAGTTGCAATGTGGAAGGGATAACTGTAGTTCATTGGCTTATTCTCATCTTCAGAGATTCAATGTGATGTTCTAGATAGAGAGCTGTCCCTGAAGCTAGATAAACCAAGGTTCAAAGCAAGCCTCATATAGTCTTTGCAACCCTGGACAATTCACATAATCCATAAATGCTCTAGGCAATTCAATAACATTCTTAAATTGCCAACTTGCATTTGTTAATAGAACTTCTTCACCTGGGATTTCCTTTTACCAATGAGTGCACAGGCCTAATCCTTAGCAAGAGACAGTACAATAAGGCAAGATAATATAATTTCCAATGAAATTATATTTCTTCTTGCTTTTGATTGCGTGATGAAGCCAACTCTGCTTACTTTCCTTGGAAGGGTCTCTGAACCATCCTACTATTTAAAAGTAATTCCTTTAGTATTTCTGGTTTGACTTACAATGAGAGTGCCAATATGGCTATGATTCAATTCCTCTAGTAGTCTATACATTATAAGTATACATTTGTTCTAAGGCAGAGATCATTCACTTGGAGGTTAATAATTAAATTAATGTTTTAACAGTTTAAAATCTTTACAACTCAACACTCTCCACTCCCTAACTTCCTCTGCCACATATCTTAGCACATGGTAAGATAATAGGTCTTGACACACAGTAACTACTTAATAAATGTTTGTCGACTGACCAATATATAGTTATCCCTTCCACATAACAAGGGTTAGGGGTGGAGTGACCCATACCCTGCCCACCTCGTGTTCTGGAAAATCAACATAAAATTTTTCAGCCCTCCTTTCATACCGGAGAAGTACAAATTTTTTATTTATTTTAGTTTTCAACATTCATTTTCACAAGATTTTGAGTTCCAAATTTTCTCCCCATATCTCCCCTCCCTCCACCCCAAGACACCATGCATTCTGAATACCCCCTTTCCCCAATATGCCCTCCCTTCAATCACATTCTTCCCTTCTCTTATCCCCATTTCCTCCCTTTCGTAGGGCAAGATAAATTTCTATACCCCATTACCTATATTTCTTATTTCCTAGTTGCATGCAAAAACAATTCTTAACATTTATTCCTAAAACTTTGAGTTCCAGGGAGGAGCCAAGATGGCGGAGTAGAAAGATTCACATATGCTATCTCTGAACCCATAGCCCATAAAATACCTGTAAAGAAGAACTCCCAACAAATTCTGGAGCAGCAGAAGCCACACAACAACGGAGTGGAGAAGATTTCTGTTCCAGAGAGCCCTGAAAAACTGACACCAAAGGTCTGTCGCGCACCAGACCCAGAGCACAGCACAGCCCTGCCTTGGCTACACGGCACTGAGATTTGTAGATCCAAGCAGGCTTCAGGGACAGAATCTCCAGCGGCCGCACAGGTACCTCCACCCACAGATGCCAAAGGTCCATGAGAGAGCCTGTTTGGCTGGCCGAGAGGGGAGCGTGGTGTCTCCATAACTCAGGCCCCCTCAGGAGGAAGCAGCTGAGGCAGCAGCAGACAGGGGCTCCCAAATCAGGGAGGAACTCAAATCCATTGTTGAAGGTCTCTGAATAAACCCCTTGAGGGAACTGAGCCCTGTGAGGTGGCCCTGCCCCCACCTGAGCAGCTGAACTTGATCTCACACTGAATAGCAGCCCTGTACCCACCTGAGCACCTGAATTTAATCTCACACTGAATAGCAGCCCCACCCCCTCTAAAAGACCTGAGGCTGGGAAGCAGCATTTGAATCTCAGACCCCAAACACTAGCTGGGCGGATCAGGAGGCAAGGCTGGGGCAGAGAGGAATCTCAGAAGTCAAGTAACTGGCTGGGAAAATGCCCAGAAAAGGGGAAAAAAATAAGACCATAGAAGGTTACTTTCTTGGTGAATAGATATCTCCTCCCATCCTTTCAGATGAGGAAGAATAATGCTTGCCATCAGGGAAAGACATAGAAGACAAGGCTTCTGTATCCCAAACATCCAAAATAAATATTCAATGGGCTCAGGCCATGGAAGAGATCAAAAAGGATTTTGAAAATCAAGTTAGAGAGGTGGGGGAAAAACTGGGAAGAGAAATGAGAGAGATGCAAGAAAAGCATGAAAAGAAGGTCAACACCTTGCTAAAGGAGACCCAAAAAATGCTGAAGAAAATAACACCTTGAAAAATAGGCTAACTCAATTGGCAAAAGAGGTTCAAAAAGCCAATGAGGAGAAGAATGCTTTAAAAAGCAGAATTAGCCAAATGGAAAAGGAGGTTCAAAAGCTCACTGAAGAAAATAGTTCTTTCAAAATTAGAATGGAACAGATAGATGGAAGCTAATGACTTTATGAAAAAACAAGAAATCACGAAACAAAACTTTGAGTTCCAACTCTTCTCCTTTCCTCCCTCCCCACCTATCTCCACTGAAAAGGAAAGCAATTCAATATAGGCTATATATATGTAGCTTTTCAAAAGACTTCCATAATAGTCATGTTGTGAAAGACTAATAGTATTTTCTTCCATCCTATCCTGCCCCCCATTTATTCTGTTCTCTCTCTTGACCTTGTCCCTCCTCAAAAGTGCTTACTTCTAATTACTCCCTCCTCCCATTTTCCCAACCTTCTCTCATCCCCTCCACACCCCACTTATTCCCTTCTCCCCTACTTTCCTTTAGTGTAAGTTTTCATGCCAAATTGAGTGTACATGTTATTCCCTCCTTAAGTCAAATGTGATGAGAGTAGGCCTCACTTTTTCCCTCTCCTATCCCCCCTTTTCTCCTCCATTGAAAAAGTTTTTTCTTTCCTCTTTTATGAGAGATAATTCGCTCCATTTCATTTCTCCCTTTCTCCTCCCAATATATTCCTTTCTCATCCCTTAATTTTATTTTTTTGTATATCATCCCTTTCTACTCAGCTCACCCTGTGCTCTCTGTCTACATATGTGTGTGTGTGTGTGTGTGTGTGTGTGTGTGTGTGTGTGTGTAATCCCTCCAACTACCCAAATACCGAGAAAAGTCTCAAGAGTTACAAATATTATCTTTCCATGTAGGAATGGAAACAGTTCAACTTTAGTAAGTCCCTTATGATTTCTCTTTCCTGTTTACTTTTTCATGCTTCTCTTTATTCTTGTGACTGAAAGTCTTATTTTCTATTCAGCTCTGTTCTTTTTATCAAGAATTCTTGAACATCCTTTATTTCATTGAATGACCATTTTTTTTTCCCCTGAAGTATTATTATATTCACTTTTTCTGGGTAGGCGATTCTTGGTTTTAATCCTAGTTTCTTTGACTTCTGGAAGGTCATATTCCAGGTCCTTTTATCCCTCAATGTAGAAACTGCTAGATCTTGTGTTATCCTTATTGTGTTTCCACAATACTTGAATTGTTTCTTTCTGGCTGCTTGTAATATATTCTCCTTGACCTGGGAACTCTGGAATTTGACTACAATATTCCTAGGAGTTTTCCTTTTGGGATCTCTTTGAGGAAGTGATGGGTGGATTCTTTACCTTCTATTTTACCCCCTGATTCTAGAATATCAGGGCAGTTTTCCTTGACAATTTCTTGGAAGATGATGTCTAGGCCCTTTATTTGATCATGGTTTTCAGGTAGATCAATAATTTTTAACTTATCTCTCCTGGATCTATTTTCCAGGTCAATTGTTTTTCTAATGAGATATTTCACACTGTCTTCTATTTTTTCATTCTTTTGGTTTTGTTTTTATAATTTCTTGGTTTCTCCTAAAGTCATTAGCTTCCATCTGCTCCATTCTAATTTTGAAACAGCTATTTTCTTCAGTGAGCTTTTGAACCTCCTTTTCCATTTGACCAATTCTGCTTTTTACAGCATTGTTCTCCTCATTGGCTTTTTGAACCTCTTTTGCCATTTAGGTTAGTCTATTTTTAAAGGGGTTATTTTCTTCAGCATATTTTTAGGTCTCCTTTAACAGGCTGTTGACTTGTTTTTCATGATTTTCTTGCATTGCTCTCATTTCTCTTCCCAACTTTTCTTCTACTTCTCTAACTTGATTTTCAAAGTCCTTTTTGATCTCTTCCATGGCCTGAGACCTATTCATATTTTCCTTGGAGGCTTTGGATGTAGGAGCCTTGCTATCTTCCTCTGGTTATATGCTTTGATCTTCCTTGTTGAAAGAAAATACCTTTTCACCAAGAAAGTAACTTTCTATAGTCTTATTTTCCTCCCTTTTTGGTCACTTTCCCAGCCAATTGCTTAACTTTTGATCTCTTTGTTAAGTGGAGGGTGCATTGTCCCAAGTTTCAGGTGTTTTATGTAGCTGTTTTCAGAGATATCTCTAGGGACCTGTAAATTCTCCAAACCTGTAGTTCCTCCAAAGTGGTATGAGCAAAGGAGAGGTGCTTACTCCTCCCCTGGCCTGCACTCTGGTCTGTGAGCAACTACAAGCACTTTTTTCTGATCTGGAACTGAAAGTAGAATTCTCTCTGCTCAGCTGCCACCATCTGTGCCATGCCAATTCTCCTTCTTGCCCCAGGACTGCCACCCAGGACTGCAACCCAGATTAGCCACTTGATTGCCCTTCTGTCTGTATGCTAAGAGCTCCAGAAGCAGGTGCTGCCCCTGCAATGGCTACCACCACCCTAGGTCTGGGGCTGGGGCTGGGGTTGGGGTTGGACCATGTTCTTCTCTCACCCAGGTTTCCCACTGACCTTTGAAGTTGTCTTTGATGTTTGTGAGTTGAGAAGTCTGGAAGCCACTACAGCTGCCAGTGACTCAGTGCCCTGATACCTGCTCCAGTCCTGTCTGTGCTGACATCACCCATGCTGGGCTGTACTCCACTCTGAGCATGGTGCAATAGATGCCTCTTTATCAGCTTTCCAGAATGTCTTATCATTTTGTGACTTGTACTGCTCTAGAATTTGTTGAGAGTCATTTTTTACAGGTATTTTGAGGGGTTTGGGAGGAGAGCTGAGGCAGATCCATCTTTCTACTCTGCCATTTTGGCTCTGTCCCCTGAAGTATGAATTTTTTTATGGAGTGTTTAAATTCCTTATTGTAAAATTTAGGTTGATGTTATACAATACTATACATATATTTTATTAATTTCTGCATTTCCTAAAGTTCTTTTTTCTGTAATGCCTACTGGCCTTCACGTGTTATCTACAGCTTTTGGAAAACTCCCATTTAATTTCTTATTCCAAATCATGATACATCAAAACCATGAAGGGCAAAGTCATGATACAGAAGGGATAACTGTAAAAATTTTAACAAAGTTATTTTAGTGGCTTCTTCTTTGCCATTCTTAGGCTATTTCCCATAGTGTATTATAGAGCATCTCATGATTTCAGCATTTGTAAAATAACTTTTAGACATTGATTTCACTATTTCATCCAATTATATTTGGAGGGTAGGAGACCTTTGAATATACAAGGTGATATATAATAAAGAAAAGCATTCAAAGCCCCAGACTTCTTCCTCAAGTAATTTATATTCCCCCCAAAAAATTATCTTGCCTAGTGAACTTGAATCAGATTAAAATATAATTAGGAAATGGTTAGCAAAATAAATAAAAATATAATATAACATATATAATATTAATTTGTGATTTTCTAAGTCAATATACTGCCAGTAGGGAATCTATTTTAATTTGATACCATTGCTTTATAATACTTTGACCATCAAAGTTTTCTCCCTATAAGAATTTATCTATTGAAACTTCACTTTCAATCAGCCAACCAAGCATTCATTGAGTATTCTCTCCATGTTCAGTACTATTCCAGACATTCTCTGACATCAGGCACTCTCCCTTAGGTCTCAACACTGGGGAGAACAGAATAGAATACATCACAAGTATTTCTTACTTTGTAGAAAGTTAAGTTCAAGGATATGCTGGAGCCAGCTCATACCAACTCCAAGAGCCAATTGCTAAATTTTAAATATGAGCATTTACACCCAGGAAATTGGCAATTGTTATAAATCAGTTGTTTTGTTGATTGTCAAAATGTAAAAAACAATGAAGAAAATGATATAGATTAAACTGAGAAGTGTATCATTTGGACATTTTTTCAGAAAATCAGTTATTAAACTTTTATTACCACACCACTAAGTTATAGTCAGTTGTAGAATATAATCTTGATACTCAAACCAGGTAAATTCAAAATTGGGAAAGAAAGCTATAGACTAATAGTAACACAAACATTTTAAATAAAATATTGGGGAAGAAGCTACAGTGATGTATCACAAAGATTAAAATAATATATATCTTTTATAATTATGTATATTTAAATATATTTTATATATAAATTTTATATTTATATTATATTATATATTATATATAATATCATATATTATATATAAATTATAACCAGGTTGTTTTTATACAAGAATGCAGGGTGACTTCAATATTAGGGGGAAATTTTAACATAATAGACCATATTAATAACAAAAACAAGAAAAATCAAGTTATTTTATTAAGATTCGGAAACACATCATTTAACAAAATGAAATACCTGTTTCTGTTAAAGCATTAGAAAACAGAAATAAATGTACCTTTCCTTAATATGAAAAATGGTATCTATCTAAAATCAAAAGCTAGTATTATATACAATGGGAATAAATTAGAACCCTTTCTAACAAGATCAGGAGAAAAGTAAAGATGGTCATTATAACCCTATTTAAGGTAGTGCCAGAAATAGTATCTATAGTAATAAGACATGAAAACGAACTTAAAAAGACTACACATAGGCAAAGGAAAAGCAAAATTATTGATTTCTGCAGATGAGATGATGATTTACTTAGGGAATACTAGAAGAGCAAGGAAGAATTAATTACCTTTTGGATCTATGGATAGAAGAAGAGTTCATGACAAGGTGAAATATAGAAAAGGTCAGAGAAGATAGAAAATGGACACTTTTGATTATATCGAATTTTTAAAATTTTGAGCATATAAATCCAAAGCAACTAAAATTAAAAGGGAAATAGTTAACTGAGGGGGTAACTCTTTGCAATAATTTTCTATGATAGATAAGCAAAAAGAATTTGTTTTTTAATAATATTTTATTTTTTCCAATTACATATAAGAACAATTTTTAACATCCATTTTAAAAAATTTTGAATTCCCAATTTCCTCCTCCCCTCCAGTCTTCCTGAGGCAGTAAGCAATTTGATATGTTATACATATGCAATCATGCAAAGCAGATTTTCATATTAGTCATGTTGTGAAAGAAAATACAGATTAAACACATGCATACTCACATACTCACACACACAAATAAAGAAAGAAAGCAAAAAATAGCATACTTAGATATATGAATTCAGACTCCATAAGTTCTTTCTGTAGAGGTGGATAATATTTTTTATCTTTAGTCCTTTGGGATTGTCTTGGATCATTGTACGTAATGATAATTAGATCTTCCCCACCCATTAAGTCTCAAGTACCTTTTGTTAATTTCTATTGAGGCACCATCCAAAGGTCCTGCCCCCCACCTCTGAAAAGTGTATAAATACCCTGAGGTGAGGTTTTACTTTGGGACTTATTTTTGGAAGAAGGTTTGTGCGCCAGATGAGACTCTGGGAAGTAACTAAGGAACCCCCAGACTTTGAAAATCCAGATGTTGGTGCTTCCCTCTCTCTGGTAACTATGAATGCATTGCTTATGGTCAGACAGTTGGAAACCCTAGGTTTTGATTTTCTTTAAAGGAGGGAGGGGGTAGGAGGGAGAGAAAATAAATATTTGTTAATGTTAAGAATATTCATATCATCTCACATTATAGTAGTAAAGAACTATAATTGAAGGAGTAGCCATCAACTGAAGAATGGTTGAACAAATTATGATATGGAAATGTAATGGAATAACATTGTACAACAAATAATAAATGGATAAGTTCAGAGAAACCTGGGTAGACTTTGTGTAATAGGGAACTGGCCACTGCACTCGTCCTTACAAATATGTACAGAGCAACCACTAATGCAATTTCCCATATGGAATGAAGTCTGCTTCCAGAAAAATCATGGAGACATTCAATGGAAGAGGCTTTGGAGTATGTGCAGATATTTTGTAATGAGTTGCAATCTGCTTGCCACATGATGAAGTGGAGCCTCTTCAGTGGACTGTGACTGGGTAACCAGAACTGGAATGCATTCTAAAGGTAATAGTCAACCCAGTCCATCCTTTTCCTGGTTCCTGCTTCTCTTATGACATCTTGGCTGAGAGCATCGAGTGACAAACAGTGTTCTAAGAGGAGAGGAACTGGTCTTCTCCCTGAAGTCAACCTGTGGCCTATGTATGCAGGTCTCAGTTATTTGCCTCCTCATTTGTTCTTTTATTTTAGGCAGAGTTCTTAACTTAGAGTCCATGAACTTGTCTTTGCTTGTTTGCTTGTTTTTTTCTTTACCCTTGGGGTATGAGGTGTTCAGGAAGGACAAGAACCTCTGATGTGAGGTTTTCAGGGCTGTTCATCCATCTTTGGTGTCCACCTTCACCCAGCTCTTACCTGTGGCTCCAAGAGGCTGTAGCATGTGTGGTAAACTGTCTCAGCAGATGAGCTAAATCAGTTTGAGGGTAGCTGATGGGCTTTCAACCCATTGGTGAGTGAGGGGGATGCCTACTTCAAGCCTATGAAGACTTCTCCCAGTGGAATGGATAGATGAGAATAATTTGTCCCCGTGGTCATGAGGGGAACCGAAGCAGGTACTTGGAAGGGCTTAGAGCTTTGTAAGACATCAAAGAAGACAAGGTCATCTATTGCATCCTGGGCCATCACCAGCCATCCTGACTTTTGTTTTGCCACTGGACTTTGATGATTCTGGAAGACAGGCTGGCTGACGATTTTTGCAACTCCATCTCACTTAAACTAAATTCATATACAAGTCAAGACATCACTCAATCATAATGTCATTGATCTCCTTTGAAAAGGAAGGATAAACAACAGCAAAACATTTTATTCTATGAATTTAAAAAATTTTATGAATTTAAAAATGAATAAAAATTTTATGAATTTAAAAAATATTCTGAGAAGGAGTTAGGCTTCACCAGACTACCAAAGGGGTCCATGACACAAAAAGATTAAGATTTTATGGAGATTATCACATTGTGGATTTTGAAAGACCAGGAGAACAAGCCATCAACAATCAAGACCATGCTGGATTTTTCAGCCAGACTAGCTTCAATGACCCAAGGATCAGCAAGCTAAGAGGCCAATCCCAATGATAGCTGAGGCAAGGATCTGTCCAGCAGCATGTTATATTTGGGTACAGACTTGGTAGGATGAATGCTATAAAGGAAGTGGTTTGAATCTGATGACCAGTCTCATCAGAGACTAAGGTCATATAGATGAAAGTTTATCCTAGAAGTGTTGGGGAAAAATATTTGCACTTCTATTTTTAACACATCTTTCAAGTAAATATCCCTCGTTAAAAGTTAAATTATGTTAATTAGTATGGAAGTATGTTACTAGTTACTGGTGGCTGATACTGAGTGTAAGTGGTAACTTTACCAGAATTGGAAATTCAAGCCAATAGAAGTAGAGAATAGATACCCTAATTCTTATGGGTATTCTTAGAACCCTAAGATGTAGCCAGGCTCACTTTGGGACAGTGAGGCCAGAAAAATATTCACTATGTGTTGGGGGCTCATCTGCCCGAAAAACTGGCTCCCCAGTCTCCTCTACATGGCAAACTACATCAGTGGGTTCAATGGTTACTCCCCGTTAGACTTATGAGCAACATCAAAATACAAACAAATATAAAAAAATTAATAGACTTAAGGCCTCTAATCAAAGCAATGGCCACCAGTGTTTCTAGAGGATCTATCCTTATCTCCTGACAGAAAGGTTGTAGATAAAAGACAAAGAATTTCTTGACATGAAAAATATGAGAATTTGCTTTTGCTTGACTATGCACATTTGTTATAAGTATTTTGTTTTTATTTTTTCTTTTAAACAGGGATGATGGTGACAAGAAAAGAAAATAAACGTAGGAAAATACAACAAAATTAAAAATAGGTAGTTTTAGAAAAATCAGAAGTTTATTCACACACACATACACATACATGCACATATACTCCTCTAAAGATACTGGTAAGGTTGGAGTTTGTTATAGGGGCAATATTTGCTACTGTCACTACCCTCACATGCTGCTGTTTCTTGGGTGGCTGTGCGGGGTTGAGAGTGGTGGGCAAGGTACTAAGGACATTACTGGGGAAAAGCTTTTGGTCCTATAAAGGGTAGGGGCACATCAAAATTCCTGGTTACTTCAGTAGGGCCCTCCTCCTCCTCTTCTCCCTTAAGACCCTTCCCCTTTGTGCCGCTTTCCCCTTCCGCCTCCAGTGCCCAGCTTGGCACTCTGTACAGCAGAGAGCAGCATTTAAAGCGTATTCAAGGCTCATCCTTTAACAGGAGAGAGAATAATGGCCACTTGGCCATCTTGCTGCCTGAGGCATAAAAAAGACTCAATCAAACCAGAATGGGGGCCAAAAGTTTCACCTTAGTTCCTACTGCCCTCCAGAATTCCTTCTGCTCTGGTTAACTGGTTGTTAATGTTGATTTTGGCAAATGACGAAGTTGTGTTTTAATTTTGATTTCTGCAATTTTTTTTACTTTGAAGTATGTTCTCTTAATTTCTTGTTAAATAAAGTGGGTTTTATTGCTATGGTCCACATATAACTACTGAATTTTAGCCCTTGAGCCTGAGTTGCTAGACTAGCCAAGTTTAGGTCTGGTCCAGAATAGTCATTGTGGTGGCTGCCACCATAGACTGGAAAGGTTTTAATATGCGTCAGCACTACCTACACTCTACATAAATTTGCTGGTCAAGTTCACATCTCCTTTGTCCTACCATGTCAGGACCTTTCTTACTGTGTCACTGGCCTGCTACAACCATGATAATAATTTCTCCCATAAAATTTTTTACAAGATTGTACATGTATAATGTAAATAAGATTGCTTACTGTCTCAGGTAGCAGGAAAAGGAGTGATGAAAAGATTCAATTTGGAACTCAAAACTTTTTTTTAAATGTTAAAAAAAAATCTTTTACATGTAATTAGGAAAAAATAAAATACTTAAAATTTAAAAAATAATAATTTCTCCCATATTTTACATTTTGAGATACTTCAGTTACTCTCAAAAATGAGTAGTAGTTCAAAGCAGCTTGAGTCCATTCATATAGCTTGAGGCAGCTATTCCTCAGTTATACCTTACTCCTCCTGTCTTTTGATTTACACTTAATAAAAATGTTATAAAATAAAGAGTGATATGTTGAAGAGTATGATATGTAAAAATTGGAACTAAACTAATTTTTGGATCAAAAGTAGGAAAAATGGAAGAAAATATTTTCTTAGAAAGACTAAGGCTAGATAAAGCAAGTAGCTGCCTAAGCCACAGCATGCAAGGAAATGAAGGAAGGATGAGGTACCCTTTTTATAAAGACACATAATTTTTTAATTCCAGAAAAAAGATCCTCTCTCCAAGAAATATAATTGTTTAGTTTGCATTAAATCACTGTTGCAGGGAAGATTACAGAGGCTGTTTGGGGAAGAGTAACACCCAGGAGTATAAATAGCTACTATGGAATGAATGGGGCTCTGCCCCAGGTTCTAACATGCAGGATGGGGAGATGTGACTATGACCTTCCTGAGAACATATCCTCCCTTCTCATAGCAACTACTGTCCCAGGGACGCTCTTCTCCTTGGACCTGCATTCCCCTACCAATCTCCATAGAAGAAAAGGAGCAGGCAACCCCTTTTCCCAAGTCTGACTGTCTTCTGTCCCATGCTGCCCCCAATCCTTACCTTTCCAAAATCTCCAACTACAGCTTATAACCTTCTCTTAACCGGTATTTTTTTCTGACTCAAATAAAAGAACTCCTCGCTTCAATTTTGCACAGATCAAACAATTTTCAGACATGGTAGGGAGCTGTTTCAATATCTTGACTAGGCTACAGAAACACTTTGTTCTTTTTTAAATGTCTAAAATATTCAGCTTCTAGATGTCACAATAGATAGAGTGCCAGTCCTGGAGACAGGATGACCTGAGTTCCAATTCGACCTCAGACATTTTACTAGCTGTCTGAGCCTAAGCAAATCAGTTAACCCTATTTGCTTCAGTTTCCTCATCTGTAAAATGAGCTGGAGAAGGAAATGGCAAACCACTCTAGTGTCTTTGCCAAGAAAACTCCAAAAGGAGTCACAAAGAGTTGAACACAACTGAAAAGCAACTAAACCACAAAAAAATTACTCTATCTCACTCATAGTTCATAACAAACACACCTGTTTTCCCCTGAAGAAGCTAATTTCCTTGAGGACAAAAAATTGCTAATTTTTGTCTTTGAATCACTAGTGCCTCGCATAGCACATAACACACTTAACGCTGATTGATTGCTTTTGCCAAAAAAAAAAGAAAAGAAAAAAGTCTTGAATCTCTACATCAAATTCACATCCCAAATGTTTTGCTTTCTCATCCTCTCAACCATATATAAATATATTATATATATATATATATATATATATATATATATATATATATTGCCAGAAATGAAAGCCTCAAGGCAAGAGCAGTAACAACATTTGACTATGTTTTAAAGGAAATACTGGAAGATAAATTTACAATCTATTCATCATTCTCCCTAACAAATCTGTCAGATCTTCCAGAATTATCTTTATTTCATGGAGGAGAGGCCCAGAGGGGTAGAGTATCTTACTCAGAATTACACAGGAAATTAGCAGTCAAACAAACATTAATTTTAGTTTCTTCTAAGTATCACCTATTAGGAGAGCATCTAACAGTTATGGATTCATTTTAATTACCTAAGGCCCTTTCGACCCTCAACTTGCCAGTGACCTTAATAAGGCACCAAATGGAAAAAGTTGGATACTTCATTAATGAAAAAATTGTAGGGTCAGTTTTTTTCCAAACACTGTTGAGGTGCTATTATCCATCTGCAAACCAACAACTAGCTGCCTCAGTCAGATATCAAAGAGACACTTTTAACTGAAAAGTAATCTGTATTTTCTTTTACATGAGGAATATTCTTCAGTTGTATAGACTCTTTGTGACCCTGTTTGGGGTTTTCTTGACAAAGACACTGGAGTAGCTTGCCATTTCTTTCTGCAGCTCATTTTACAGATGAGAAAAACAAGGCAAACAGGATGAAATGTCTTGCCCAGGACCACACAGCCAGTAAATGTTTAAAATCCCCTGACTCCAGGACCAGGGGTCCATCCACTGTGCCATTTATCTGCCATCTGTAAATAAAGTGCCAATGTCACCCCAGTATCAACAGTTCTTTATCACTATTCTCAACGTCTTGTTCCTTTATCTAAAGAAAATTTCATTTATGTATTTTGTATGTAGTCTGCTGCTATGTATATGTTGTCTCACCCAATAGAAAATAAGTTCCTTGTGGATGGGCATTTTTGTCTTTGTAGCCTCGATGTCAGTACAGTGTCTCATACATAGCAGGCACCTAACAAATGTCTGTTGGTTGGCTGTTGATCCTCTCATTACTCCCAACTTGTCCTTCACTTATTTTTTAAATGATTTTTATTGACTTTTCTGTTCCTTATATTATGCCAAGGATCTCTCCTCTTCCCTCTCCCCAAGAGCCATCCCACATGTCAAAGAGTATTTTTTTACAGGAAAAAAAATTATCCTTCACTTACAATACAATGTTATTATACTGTGATACTTTGTATCTACCTCAAGAATAGCAGACATATTTTGGTAATGTATGTGTTCTTTTTCTTTTAAAAAAATCATTCATGTATTTTGTTTCTTACATCACCTTTTATCCCCAAAATATTTCCCTCCTTTGTCTCCTATCCAGAAAATCACTTCTTGTAATAAAGGACCAGAAATGTCAATTATATCAACTGATGCATTTTTAGAATTTTTAAAAATTTTACTATAATTTCTCCAATCTATACAAATGCTCTTTAAATATAAATAATTACAAGCAGATACTATAATCTTACTTTGAAACAAATTTTCATCCTACTATCTCTAGTATGTCCAAATGTGCTCTGTCAGCTGACCCAGTCTGATCATTTAAGGCATTCTTAAATTCCAATCCTAGTGTTAAAAGAAAGGCTTTTTTAAAAACAGCTTAGTTACTAACCCTATGTCCAGCAATATATGCAATAGTCTGCAGCCAGAGTCTTAAACTTCTGCAAAGAGGGGAGGGCCCTGGAAGTACTTTTCATTTAGGCTTTTTAAAGGAATTTTTAAAAAGCTAAAAGATTTTCACAAAGATCAATATAAGAAACAGGACACACTAGGTTCTATAAATGAAGATTCTTTAAAACACCTACTTAATGGAGGCAGACAACAAGAAAATCCTTTGAGTTAAGGAAAGGAAACATACTAGTTGAGGTATTAAAGTCTCTGGAATGGACCAGGGTTTGTTTGCTTGTTTTTTTAAAGTATATCCAAGTTTTTGTTTTGCATCATTCCTAAAGCTTTACCAATACAATCTCTTTTTAAATCCTCTTTTGCAAACCACCAAGCAGCAAAAATTCTTCTCCCACCTTCTCCCGCTCCTTCATAAGACTCAGCAAAGTTCCCAGTCCTCCATGAAACAGAAATAACCAAACCCTGCTGAATATTTAATTTTCCATGCAGGGAATGAGAAACAGGTGTAATTAAAATAACATTTTTTTAATTAAGTGACCCCTCTTGACCAACCATCTGTGAATAATTCAGATTTTCCCCCCATTATTACTGTAAAATTAAAACTAGGGTATATAAACAGGAAGCTCCTCTTTAACTATCTTTAAGCACCAGCAATATATATTTTCCACCAGTTAAAATCCTTAATGATACCAAAAACCTGTCAAGCATAACTCCCCCAATTCACTTGCCTGAAACCATCAATATTTTATCATTCACTTGCAGTCGGCTTTAATTTAACAGTCCAGGTTACTAATCAAACAAAACACCCAAGTCATTAAAAGTTAGCGTGCCATTTAGAAAGTGCATTTCACGTTTATTAAAATATCTTTCATGCAGCCATTAGAAGCCTAAAGTTTTAATTACAATCAGATATTTAGTTCTACTTCACTTATGCATTTGGCACTCTCTTGCAACTGCCCTGATTAATCTTCCGGACAGAACTCATCCATTACCTCCTGAAATTATTTTCCTCTTAACTTCTTCATAATTCATCTTCCCATCCCACCCATGCCCCCCCACATGTAAAATACATTTAAAAGGTGTGCACAATACCTGCCTGAAAGATAAGTCATTAAGAAGATTCCATTTCAAATGCAATTTATCCTCCAAGAGGCCCAAAGACTAGTCATTCAAAAAGACAAATTGAAATGGAAAATGAGCTTCTCTTGTCTTTGTTGTCAATTTCCACCTTTTTCCCCTTCTTTCTAACAATGAGGAAAGTCCAGCCAGAGTTTCCTTATAATTTTCTAAATGAATGGTTTGCCAAAGTTGAATCTTTTTCTACATCTTTCTCATCATATTTCCAGCCACCATTCTGGCTCCCTGTAAGGACATATCAGAGGGATCACTAGCACTTATGATGCTTGTGTTAAGCTATTTTTAAATAAAACAGCTTTCAGCCCCTTGAATTGGGAATGCTTGCTGAGGAATCATATTAAAAACTTCTTTTTTAGTTCAACTGAAAATAATGGGAAATGCCATTTTCTCCAACCCAAAAACCTTTCCAGACTTTTCTCTTTAGGAAAGTTATTAGAACAAAAGCAAAGGCCTTAAAATGGATGCAGGATAATAACTGAACTTCAGTCTAGATAAGAGCTTTGCTTCGCCATCCACTTGAAGGAATTAAAAGCCAAGACTCACCTAAGAACAGGGTCTACTTTTGCTGAGTTCAAGGTTAAAATATTGATCCCAGGAAAGAGAACTTTCTCTTCATTTGAGCGGAATGGTTAGCTAAGGAACTAACTAATGACTATTATTTTGAACATTAACCCCAAACAGTATTTTAACATGTAATCTTGTTCAAGACTCCCAAATCATTTGGGTGAAATTGGCATGTCGGACAGTACCAGGGAATTATGCCAGGTTGGTCCTCTATCTCCAAGTTACAAATAGCTTGAATATAGAATAAAGCTAAATTAAATAATATTGTCTCTAGCAGACTGGTGCCTAAAACACAGAGCCCGGCATTATTTTTTCTTTCAATATTACTAACTTAAGGGTTTTTTATGTGACATTTAGTACTGATTACTAGGGAGCAGGATCACTTGTTCCTGTTTTCTACAGTTATCTAAATCTAACATTATGGAATCAGTTAATTCACTATTAAAATAATAATGTATAAAAAGAACCTGTGAATAGAGCTTGGATTTGGAGTCAGGATGACCTAAGTTCAAAACCTTATAGTTCCTGGATGGGGTGGAGTGTATAATAAATTTCAAAAACAGACTGAGTCTACTCTGGAGTAACCAAATTAATTTTCCTCTAATGACTAAGAACACTATTTATCTAAGTCTCAGTCTGAAAAGTTAATCAACAAAAAGTCATGGAAGTTTCGGTTATGTGAAATAAACTCATTAATAAACTCGGAACTTGAAATATCAATTATCCTATTATATAGTACAAATCAATCATCCAGTAAACATTTCTTAAGTGCCTACTATGTGTCAAGCACTGTGCTAAGCTCTGGGGACTCAAAAAGAGGCAAAAGGACTTTATAATCTAAATGCAAACAAATATATACAAAGCAAACGATATACAGAATAAATAGGAAATCATTAACAGAGGGGAAGCACTGGAATTAAGAGGGATTTGGGGAAGGTTTCCCTGGGAGTTAGGATTTTAGTAGGGACTTGAAGCCAAGGAAGTCAATAGTCACAGTGGAGGAGGGAAAGCATTCCAGAAATGGTGGGTGGACAAGGATGAATGCCCAGAGCTGAGGTAGGGTGTGCATTATTCATGGAACAGCCAGGAAGCCAATGTCACTGTATCAAAGGGTATATGACAGGAAGTAAGATATAAGACTAGAAAGGTAGGGTAGGGCTAGGTTATTTATGACTAGCTTTGAATACCGAGAATTTTGTATTTGTTCTTGGAGGCAAGAGGAAACCACTGGAGTTGATTAAGTATGGAAGTAACATGATCATACCTCCATTTTTGGAAAGTCACTTTAGTGGTTGAATGAAGGATTGATAGGAGTGGGGAGAGACTTGAGGCAGGAAGACCTACCAGAAGGCTATTGCAATAATCTAGGCATAAGATGATAAGAGCCTGCACTAGAGTTGTGGCAGTGACAGAGGAGAGAAGGAGACAAATTTGAGAGATGTTGCAAAGGTAAAATCAACAGACTTTGGCAACAGCTTGGATATGGGGTGTGAGAAACAGTGGGGAATCCAGGATGACTCCCTGGTAGTGAGACTGAGGGCCTAGGAGGAGGGTGTTGTCCTCAAGAGTAATAGGGAAGGTAGGAGGCAGGGAAAGTTTAGGGGGAAAGATAATGGGTTCTGTTTGGGATATACTGAGTTTAAGGTATCTACTGGACATCCAGTCTGAGATGTCTGAAAGGAAGTTGGAGATGTGAGATTGGGGCAGGATAGATAGGTTTTAGGATCATCATCGTAGAAATAGTAATTAAATCCATGGGATCTGACGAGATCACCAAGTAAAGACGTATGGAAGGAGAAGAGAAGAGGGTCCAGGACAGTGTGCTAAGGGATACCCATAGTTAGAGGGTGGGACTTAGAAAAGAATTCAGAAAAGAAGACAGAGAAGAAGCAGTTAGGTGGGTAGAAGGAGGACCAAGAGAGAATGGCATCCCAAAACCCTAGACAGAAGAGAGTACCAAGGAGGAGAGAGTGTTCAACGGTGCCAAAGACTGCAGAGAGATCAAGGAGAATGAGAAAAGGCCATTGAACTTGGCAATTAAGAGATCATTAGTAATTTCGAAGGAAGTAATTTTGGTGGAATAAGGTAAAAAGCCATATTGTAAGGGTTTAAGAGAGTCAGAGGAGATAAAATGGAGGTACGTATTATAGATGGCCTTTTTCAAGGGGTCTATCTACAAGGGGCAGAAGATATATAGAACAATAGTTAGCAGGGATGGAAGATTTAAGTGAGGGGGATTTTTAGGATAGGGGAGAGACATGGGCACATTGATAGACTGTAGGGAATAAGCCAATAGAGATTGAAAGTAAGTGAAAGAGTAGGATGACAGAGTGGGCAATCTTTGGAGGAGAAGAGATGGAATGGGTTTGCTTGAACAAGTAGAGGAGCTAGCCTTGGTAAGGAATAAGGCCACTTCATCATGTGAGATAGGGTGAAGAAGACTATGGTGGCAGAAGGCACCTGAGTAATAGATGAGGAAGAGGGGAGAAGAGGGAGTACACAGGTCTCAATTGTTTCAGTAAAATATGAAGCAAGGGTCTCAGTCAAGAGAGTGGGAGAAAAGAGAGCCATGGGAAGTTGGAGGAGGGATGAAAAGATTTGGAAGAGCCACTGTGAAGAATGGAATGGTGAGTTGATAAAGGAAATATACCTAGCAGCAGTGAGAACCCAGTTCAAGTTACATAACATAAATCTATAGTGGACCCAATCAAAACAGTCATATGATTTTTGTCACTCAGTGCACAGTGAGTGGGACATATCCAAAACTGAGGCTTGGGCATAATAAGTGATATGATAAGGAAGCTAGCTATTCAAAACAGAAGGGCAGAGTTCACCAAGGAGTCAGGATAGGGAGAAGAGAAGTCTTCATCCAAGATCTCATTCCTACCTCAAATTCTGGTTCATACGTAGCATAAGGAGAAGTCACTGATATTTCTGAACTAGAAGAAACACTTGGGAAAGCAGCTAAGCCAACTAAAGATAACTAAGATGGAAATCCCACAAAAGAACTCTAAGGAAAGGAAAACATAGTCTCTTCCATATTCAATTAGTACTGATTCCAAAAAAGATAAGACAGAGGAATGTGTGAAAATAGCGTCAATGTTTAAGGCCAGATCATTGATTTTCCTAAGATCTCATTAAGGAGACATTATTAGATAATTAAGACTTTTCTGGGAGATGGACTATTTCTTTCCCCCTTTAATTCATCTATGTGGTTCAGAAGTCACTAGGCTTTCAGGAGTTTTTATTAAGAATATAATAAGTATCATGGAAATAATTTTTAAACACCATAGTTTCTGCAAAAGAATACCAATTATGTATAAATTCCACTAGCAAAGAGCAATTCCACAGTAGATAGGTGGTCAACAAATGAACAATTTTCAAAAGGAGAATTGCAAATCATTAAATATGCACATGAAATTAAATAACAATCAAATCATTAATAATAAAAGAAAGGTTGATCAAAACAACACCAAGATTTTATGTCACACCCTGAAAATTTTCAGAGATGGAAAAAGTCAATGCTGGAGGAATACGGAAACACAGGTGTACTAATATACTGTTAATGGAACTATGAATTGATCCTATTGTTCTAGAAAGCAATTTGGAATCGTACTAATAATAATTGCTAGCATTTAGGTATCACTTTAAGGTTTGCAAAGCATTTTATACCAGTTATCTCATTTGATCCTTCACAACAACCCTGTGAAATGAGCACTACTATTAGCACCATTTACAAATTAGGAAATTAAGGCTAAGATGTTCAGTGACTTGCCTCAACTCACATAACTAGTAAGTATCCAAGGCAGGATTTCAACTCAGATTTTCCTGACTCCAAGTCCAGTCATCTATCTTCTAGTTGCCTAAGCTGCCTAGAAAGTTTATGATATATGGATTAAATTGTCAATACCCTTTGACCCAAAAATCCCACTGCTAAGCATATGCACCAAAGAGGTTAATGATAGAAAGGAAGGTCTTATGTACACCAAAATTATTTCTAGCATTATTTCTTGTGATAATAAAGAACTACACAAAAATTCAATGAGCATTTTAATATACATATATATATATATATATACACATAAATATAAATGAAAATTACTGGACCATAAGAAACAATTGATCTGAAGAAAAATGAAAAGACTTGAAGTGATATAAAGTAAAATGAAAAGAACCAGGAAAATAATATACCCAATGACTATGATAATTAAAGTGGAAAGAGTGAAATATAAATTTATACTGAACAATGTTTAATTATAATGACCAAGTTTGGTCCCTGTAATGGGAGTTAAAAATCTTCTCCACCCATGGATAGGTCTCAGGTGGGTCTATTGAGGGATGTTCTATTAGGGGAGGCTTATTTCCTGTGATGGCCCACATCTTTTGCTGATTGCTAATGAGGCACTGAGTTATTATGAGGGGTAATGAGAAGAGTATATATATATATATTCTGAGATGAGGTTTTGCTTTGAGGCTTATTTTTTGGAAGAAGTTTCCTGTGCCAGATGAGACTCTGGGCAGCTGTTTTAAGAAAGCCCCTTTCTTTGAAAACCCAGATGTTGGTGCTTCTCTCTGCTAATAATGTATGTATTGTCTGTGTCAGACAGTTGGAAGCCCTGTCTGTTGGTCTTCCTGTTAGTAATTTTTGCTTGAAATTTCTTTTTGTTTTTTCTCCAAAGTTCAGGGTTCTGACTTTTTTCCTCTGAACTAAGTGAATGATATATGTGCTTGATTAAAGTAAATTGTTGACCCCCTCAAAAGTTGCTTTCCTTTTAGAAAAGCAGATCTAAGAATCTGTGCAGCAGGCCCTCCTGTGTATGCCAGGGTCCTTGCCAATACATCCCCTAAAAAAGATAAGACTGCAACTCCATAAGTAAACAATAAATGCGCTGTTGATGGAGCTGTGAACTGGCCCAATTATTCAAGAAAGCAATCAGAAACTGTGCCCAAAAAGTCATTAAACTGTACAATTCTTTGATATAGTGACACAGCTCATACTAAGTTCATACTCCAAAGGGATTAAATGAAAAGAGCCAAAAAATATTTTTGTACAAAATATACAGAGACATTTACAGTAGCTTCTTTTGTATCAGCAAAGAGCTGGAAACTAAGGGGATGTCCATCAATTGGGGAATAGATAAACAAAATTAGGCAAATTATATGGAATATTATTTTGCCATTGGAAATGATAGAAGACCATTCCTGCATGCAGGTGAGAAATCTATAGGTATTCCATATCATACATTTTTTGGACTTTTTCAATGCATCAATCAGTTGTGTTGGGGTTTTTTCCCTCTTTAAAAATTACTATTTGTTATATGAGATGGCTCTCTGGAAGGGACAGAGGAAGGGATTCTTGGAATAACTATGATGATGTAAGAAACCAAAGACATTAATAAAAACTTCCTTTTGGAAAAAGAAAGTATGAAAGAGACAGTGTCAGACAAAGCAGAGAAGACTTGTCTGAACTGATGCAGAATAAAGTGAACAGAACCAGGAACTACAATTTATACAGTAACAACAATATTGTAAATAAAAGCAACTTTTGAGCTCTCTTTGAGTGAAGAGAGAGGAATAGGAGAGGGTCATACAGCCTAACTCTCCCCAATATTTACCATAACAACCTAAAAAACACCAGATTGGGAAATCCAAGGAAAAATTAGTCAGTCATTTTTCCATCCCAAGTTGGCATAGGGAGACAAAGATCTATGGTCACTAAGGAGAGAGTCTAGCCAGGAAGGCCCCTCAGCTCAGTCTTCCATTAGGAGGACTCAACTTAGGGTAAAGTTATGCGCCAAGGCACTAAGTGATACCCGATTCAACAGGGATAAGCTTGTGGCAAAGTAGAGAGCAGAAACAGGTGTCATCTGGCAGTTTTGTCACTCACACCATAGATGGATCACAGATCCAGTGTGGACAGAGGAAGAGACCTGAGACTAAGGGTGTCGGTGTGACAAAGAACAGACAAAACTTGAGGCTATATACTGGGCAACTAACACAGTAGTTATATGGCTCTAACCCTGGGATGGTATCTCAAATTCATCCACCAGCCTGCTCTGGGTCCCTCAGCTGAGTAATCATAGCAGGAAGCTCTGACCAAGGGGTAAGCCTAAAGTTCTGTTGCTTTGAACCCAAAGAGCCTTCCAGAAAGCTCACAAGGTTTGAGGCCATCAATAGACCTTACTGGAATTCCAACCAAGGTCAACCCCATTACTGGAATTCCAACCAAGGTCAACCCCATTACTGGAATTCCAACCAGGGTCAACCCCACAGTTGTGTTTCACATATCTCAACAAGGGTGTGACTTGGACAAGGATCCAACAAAGGACACCGATAGGTTAAAGGGAAAACCAGGAGAGAGAGTGGTGTCTCAAAAACCTAGAGAGAAGATAGAATCAAGTAAAAGAAGATGTTTAATAGAATCAAAGGCTAGAGGAAGGTAGAGGAGAATGAGGATTGCTGTTTTCTGTACACTCTGATGTCTTGTGTACAATTTGCACTCTATGGATGTTTATAAAGCAACAATTATAGCCAATAAAAATATGTTAAGAAGGTACTAAATATACAATGACTTAAGAAATAGGAAAATCCACTTAGAAAATTCCATTTCAGTTTAAAATTTTCATTCTTGCACTTTTTAAATTCTGCATCAGACACCAAGAAAAAATGAAGAAAATCAGAAATGTCTCATTAGGAGAACAACTGATCTGGAGAACAGATAAAGGAAAGACAGTATAAGAATTGTCAGACTTCCTGAAAGTTATGATCAAAAAAAGAATCTGGATACAACAAAACAAGGATAGGGTAAAAAGAGAGGCTGAGAAGGAAAATAGTAAGTAAAAATAAGATGGAGGGAAATTCACAAATAGTAAACCTTGTCAAATCTATAAGTCACTCTCCAGTCAATAAATGGTCAAAGGGTATGAATATGCAGTTTCCCAGTGAAGAAATCAAAACAATTTATGGCCATGTAAAAATGCTCGAAATCATTGTTGATTAGAGAAATGCATATTAAAATAACCTTGAGATGTCATTTTATACCTACCAGATTGGCTAAAATGATAGAAGGGGAAATTGACAAATGTTAGAGAAGACATGGAAAAATTGGGATGCTAATTCATTGTTTGTGGAATTGCAAAATGTAAAAATTGTAAAACCATTTTGGAGAGCAATCTGAAATTATGCCCAGAGAGTTATTAAAATATCTATACCCTTTAGATATAATAAGAGAACATTGTATACAGCAACAGCAATATTGTTTTAAGAATGGTTTTGAATAATTTATTTTGTTTATTGTGAATACCAAAATTAACTATAAAGGACATAGGAAGAAAGGCACAATCTGCATCTAGAGAAAGAACTGATAAATAGAAGTATGTATAAAATGATTTTACATATGTGTGTGTATGTATATGTGTATATGTATATATAGATATAGATATGTGTGTGCATTTGTGTCTAATGGTAACCATCTTAGGGGGAGAGGAAATAAGGGGAAAAATATACATGATAATTTTGTTGTATATTCTAAAGGAATAGCAAATTGTGCAAAGTATATTTGCAGTTTCATGTACAACCATCTTCTTATTGTACTGTGTCATAGAAATGCTTGTTTTATTCCATAAACTAAAAATAAAAATTTTTAAAGGGAAGCATTACTTGAAAAGTTCTGAGCCTT
This sequence comes from Bettongia penicillata ogilbyi, assembly GCA_023548195.1. NCBI lineage: Eukaryota > Metazoa > Chordata > Mammalia > Diprotodontia > Potoroidae > Bettongia > Bettongia penicillata. The sequence goes on along the minus strand of JAJHZJ010000447.1, from coordinate 8,327,786 downwards.
GCATAAAGAAAGGCTTTGCGGGAGTTTATTCTTCTGCTCTCCAGCGTTTCAATTAAAGACAGAAGAGGAAACTGAGGGTGCTTGAGAAGGTCTTGAGTACCAAAATTGAGTGAATCATGATGATGGGATTTCAGGTGATGAGTTTATCCTGCATGATGTTCCTGGAGACCAAACAAAGCAGAACTGATGACGGAAAATAAAAATATATTATGTATTGTTTAATGAGGGTCTTCAAACAAAGATATCTCTCTTATCATGTCTTTCAAAGAATTGTGTATTTCCTTAACATCTATCTGTAAGGATGAAAGAAAATAATAGAGCCTTGAAGACAAAAGTCTACAAACCTTGGACCGAAGAAGGCATGGTTGAAATATAGTCCATACCCCTAGAGGCAATTTTCTTATCACTAAGATCCCTAACACATTTAAGTGTGTGTTCGTCCTTCATTGCCAAAGAAGACCATGCCGTCAGAGAAATAATGACATGACTTGCACTTGACTTTGTTTTTGAGTGAGGGTGGGCTGTGTCCGTCACCAGCCTGCCTTCTCTTCCAGAGCTGTCTGAATCCAGTGACCAGCCATTCATCAGGATGACTGGAGATGACCCAGGATGAGGCAATTGGGGTTAAGTGACTTTCCAAGGTCACACAGCTAGTGAGTGTCAAGTGTCTGAGGTGAGATATTAAAGCATTCACCCATCTGACTGGTTTTGAACCATAATTTTCTTCTAAGGGACTGCTAAGTGGTGTAGTGAGTAGAGGACCAGCCCTAGAGTCAGGAAGACCTGAGTTCAAATCTCACCTCAGACACTTAACACATTTACTAGCTGTGTGACCTTGGGCAAGTCACTTAACCTCAATTGCCTTGCTTTTCCCCACTCCAAAAATTAAAAAAAAATATTCTAAGCTTTGATTTTTATTAACTTTCATAGCATTAAAGATAAAATTTATGCCATTCCAACGTCCTTCTTTACCCCAAGTTTGATGTCTATATGCAGTGAATACACTGGGCAGTTATAATTTAAGAGTAAACAATAATTGTTATAATAAAATAATAATAAAAATAAGTGACATTAAATAAATGAAATATAAATTTTAAATTTAAAAACATTAAATAAAAACAATATTAAATAAAATTAAAATAGTACATGACATTAAGATAGTACTTTCAATTTTAAAAAGTCATTCCTCAATAGACAAATCATCAAAGGATATGAATATGCAGCTTTCCCTGGAAGAAATCCAAGCAATCAAAAATCACATGAAAAGAAAATTGCTCTAAATCACTAATAATCAAATGAGATCATATTTCTAAAGCATTTAGCACTGCGCCTGGCACATAGTAGGTGTGATATAAATGTTAACAATGATTATTATAAATAATTGGAGAAATGCAAGTTAACGCATTTTGTCTTGTTTCTGCTAGAGTTGTGACCTCCCATTTGGGAATTTTCTTGGCAAAGAACATGGCAGCCTCAAATTGGGAGCTAAGGTGGCTCCATCTTATTGGGGAATGGCTAGACAAAATGTAATAATGAAATAAATCATTGTGCCCTAAGAAATGATGGAAATGGACAGTTTCCAAGGAAACTGGAATGAACTATAAATTTATGTAGAGAAAAGTCAGCAGAACTAAGAACAATTTATACAATGATAGTAACATTACACAGAAAAATAACTTGGAAAGACTTTGTAACTGATCAAACCACAAGTCCAAGAGACTAAAGATACAATTTGCTACTTACCTCCTGACACAGAGGTGATAACCTTAAAATGCAGAAAGAAACACACTTTCAGACATGACTAATGTGGGAATTTATTTTCCCAGCCTAGCTATATATCAAAGTATTTACTTTTTAGGCCTATTTTTTCATTAATTTTCTCAAAGTGAGGAAGGGGGCAGTGAAAAGGAGGTGCAATATTTTTTAAAGCACTTATTACTTGAAAAAACTTTTCAAGGGAAGCTGAAAAGGCATTTTTAGTACATTATCTCCTTTGTGTTTCACAACCCTACAAAGTAGTTTCTATGGGCTTTATTATTCCCATTTCACAGAAGAGGAAACAGAAGTTCAAATCGCCTGTTCCTGATCCAGTATTAAATATAAGAGAAAGGATTGGAACTCAGGTTTTCCTGGCCCTAAATTCTACCCAAGACTCTGTGCTGTCTTTTGGCAGAAGCCTCCAAAGGCAAGTCCTTTTCCACAGGTGGTGCTGAGGTTCCAACTACCCAGCCAGAAGCTTAAGATTCCAACTGTGGTATCAAGGCAGCTCAAGTTCCTTAGAACCCTCCCCCACCTCACCTCTCTGTTGAGATCTAGACCTCAGCTCCAAAACTGTTGTTCGGTCATATCCAACACTTCACGACACCATTTGGGGTTTTCTTGACAAACATACTGGAGTGGTTTCGCCATTTCCTTCTCCAGCTCAATTTACAGATGAGCAATGGAGGCAAACAGTGTTAAGTGATTTGCCCAGGGTCACACGGCTAGAAAATATCTGAGGCCACATTTGAACTTACAAAGATGAGCCTTCCTGACTCATCCAATATCCTAACCACCGTGTTACCTAGCTGCCCATAATTCTAAGGGGGAAAATGACTTTTCAGAACTTGACCCAACATACTTCCATTAACATAAGAACTAATTGACTATATGATCACAAGTAAATCATTTAATATCTCTCAGTTTGGACTAGAAACCCTCTAGGGCTCTCTGACTAAAAGAAGGAAAAGGGACCTAAGAGAACCAAAGAACTTTTCCTTAAGAGAAGACAATGGCTAATAGTGTTCAAAAAAGGTCTAAGAAACTGAGAATCTGTAGGAATACAAATTATTAAAGCCCAGAAACCTGAAAGAAATAGTTGGACAACCCCAGGCCCTGCAGATAAGAGGCAGGGAGAGATCGTGATTCATCTGTTCATTCGGTATTCAAGGAAAGAAAGGAAGAAAAGGTCAGTGAAGTAAACTTGGAAGGAAGAAAGTAGAGAGGAGCTCCTGAAGGAGATGAGGCAAGTCTAGATGTTACTGTGGAGGAAACTTTCAGCATAGTAGAGAGAGGGTTGAACTTGTAGCCAGCAAGAACCTGAGTTCAAATCCTACCTCATATACTTAACTAGCTCTCTCCATTTGTCCCACACCTTTCCATCATGGTTCAGAAACCTCTTTCTTCTGGAAGATCACTTCTTGCCTGGAATTTGTACCCTGAGGTCTTCCTGGCTTCTGGTCCAGTACTCTATCCATTGTCTTTTACTGGACAGCGTATTCCAGTCAATTTGTGGCAGCCTATATGGTGGCCCAGTTTCTCTGGACTGAGGAAGAAAAGGAGTTAGGTTTGTTGGATAAACCATGAGTTTCCTAAGGAAACTGTGAGCATCAGCAAAAAGGTGGAAACTGTGGCCCTCGTATGTACAGACCTGCCCTCCCCCCAAGAAAAATACTATAGTATCTAGGTGTGGAGACACACACCTGTAACTCCAGCTACCAGGGGAGGCTGAGGCTGGTGGATTGCTTGAGTTTAGGAGTTCTGAACTGCAGTAAGGTTAAATCTGATAAGGTATCCACACAAAGGCCAACATCAGTATGGTATGTTCCCTGGAACTGAGTTACCAGGCTGCCCAATAAGGAAAGAAATCAGATTCTTCAGAACATTCACTATTTTCACCTCCACTGAGTACAGCCCAGCCAAAGACAAGTGAGCGCTTTCTCCCCCTGAAGTCTGTCTCTGTGTGTGTGTGTGTGTATGTGTGTGTGTGGGTGGGTGGGTGTGGGTGGGTGTGAATGTGTGTGTGTGTGTGTGTGTGTGTGTGTGTGTCCCAATCTGTCTTTCCCACAGATGCTCTGGTAATGACTAACTCCCTGCTCACATGCCTGACAAATTGAAACACACCAGCTGCCTTTTGAGATCACACAAGTTCCTGTCCTAAAGGAAAGAAGACCCAGACAAAAGTTGGACCTATCCCAAACACAGGTTTGTCCAAGAGACCATGTGCTCATGGAGTCTGAATCAGTGAGGGGGAAGGCCATTCCCCTATCAACACTCTGGAACTCAGAGAACTCATCCTTATACCTCAAGGTCAGTGAGAAGAAGGAGAAGGCCTGAGGGCCTGGGATTGTCCCTTGACCATATCCAGGGAATTCCAGCTCAATGGTCCAATAAAATGTCAAAGTAGCAAACAAGAATTAGTATAAGGATAACTGCACTTACTCTGAAATAGGTGGGGATATCAAGGGAAACGATACCTCCATCACACATCCCCAAGGGGTGATACCCTCACGTACGTTTATGTTGCCTTCTACGTTAGAAGGTAAGTTCCCTGAGGACAAGGGCAATATCATATTTATCTCTATATCCCATGTGTCATGCACAGTGTCTAACCTAACAGATGCATAATAAATGGTTTTTGATTATAGATTAATATAGCCTTTCCTCCTAGGCCCTATTTTCTAATCCTTTCATTATTTCTACACCTTCCTCCCAGACTTAAAATTCTTCATGCCCCTCCTAGTTATGGAGTCCAGAACCAGAGACAACATGATTATAGGGTCATAGGATTGAGAGTTGGAAGAGACTTTACCTGGATTTAGATCTCCTGGGCTGTATCTCCATCTTGATACTAGCTTCTTTTGAAACATTAGACTCAAACCATCCTCCAGAAAATCGAGACAAACTTACGGAGTGCTTTCTTCCACATGCCAGAGCTAATGATGATGCTGATGCCCAGGATCAAAATGCTGCCTTTTTTTTTTTTAAGTGACATTTGGCAGTGTAAAGAAATTGAACTCTCCAGCAGTTATGAACATTTCTCTGTAAATCTTAGTATTACAGCACCATCTAGTGTCAAAAATTAACAGCAACTTCAAGCTGGAAAATGGAACCATTTGTCATAAGAAATGAAAACACCAGCATCCAGAATGGCCAAAGCCAGTCCATGCCAAAGGGTAGACTGACTCTTGGAACTAGCTCCTGCCTATGCTCTTGAAGCACTTTGACAAATTCTATAGTCATTTTCTAGGATGAAAGTGGCCTGGTTCTTGAGGTTCTAACAGTCACTGTGTATGCATATCTAAATGAGGATGGGACCACAGGGTCATAGGTTCTAGAGTTTGGAAAGGGACCTTAGGGATCATCTATCTCCCCTTCCCCATATACACACACCCTACTTTAAAGATAAGGAAATTTAGGGGAGGAGAGGATAAGTGATTTACCCAAGGTCGAATAGGAAGTTAAAGGGATTAAAGGGGGTCTTTGTTCTATGTGTCAGTGGCTGAATCAATCAATGAGCATAAATTTATCATTAGCCTACGAGACCCCATTTCTCACCTAACACAAGAAAATTGTCAAGACAACATTTTTTAGCCAGTCTTGTTAGTTCATTATTATAAAGAATTCCCAGGAGCATGTTCCCTTTCGCAAGGCAGATGAGCTCCTGTTCTACATTTTACATTCTTACATTTGCCTCAGGGTACTGAGAGGTTCACAGAGTCGTGGAATCTGAATGTTGGAAGAGATTTCAGATGACACCTAACCCAACCCATCTATGAAGGAATTTCCATAAAACATACCTGACAAGCAATCATCCAGACTCCACTTGAAGATCTCCAAGGAGGGGGAAATCCATCACCCATCAAGGCAAGTCACCCTACTTTTAGACAACTGTTCATTGTTAGGAAGTTTTTCCTGATATCAAGCCTAAGTTGGCCTCTTTGCAACTTCTACCCATCACTCCTAGTTCTTCCCTCTACAGCCAAAGAGAACAAGTCTAATCTCTTTTCCACAGTCCTTCCAATACTGGAATACAGCTGTGATACCTTCCCAGAAGGCCTTATAGGATCCTGGATTGTATTATATGGGTTCTGACACTACATTCCCTTGGTATTGAGCACTATGTCTTTCAAGGATCTCAGGGTGGCTCAAGTCAAGGGGCTATCAGTAATCTAGGGTACAGTCTGATGACTACCCTCCCTGTCTGAGCTTTGCAGTCTCCAGATCCTGGTTTGCATCTGGGTAACACAAATATAGACTTACCCCTGGATCGATCTCTCTCTCTCTCTCTCTCTCTCTCTCTCTCTCTCTCTCTCTCTCTCTCTCTCTCTCTCTCCCCAACACCACCCAACAAAATTCTTTTAATTCTTCTTAGCAGCATTTTTCATTACTTCACATCGTTTCCTGCTGAGTATGTCTTGTCTATGTCATCCCATAAATCATTTTAAAAGATCCACCCAACTCAATGGAAAGGATTCCTCCCCAAGGCTTTTAACACATCGTGAGTCCCATAGATTATCATTTCGTAGTTCTAGAGCTGGAAGGGACCTAAAAGACCATTTAATCCAACATCTGCTCTTTAGGAATGAGGAAATGAGGCCTAGGGAGAATTTTAATTCAGATGCTTTAACTCTAAAGTCTTTCTGTTACACCAAGCTACCAACAACACACTTAGGCAATTCACCAGTTCTCCTTTATTTTTGCTATATAATAAATGGACCTCCTTTTCTAAGCTTACATTTTATGTATCCTTTATGACACACCTTGCATGCAAATCACAACTTATCATATTATATGGCCTAAAGAAGACCACTCTTGATCACCCTTTGGAGCAACCACCATTTTGGTTCTTTGGAGCTAGTTGTGTTTCATCATTTGTGATCACTTGATACCATGAGAAGAATCATGTCATTAAAAAGGCCACTCTTGTATCACACAGAAGTGTTTGATCTTTGAAAGAGCTGCATAATTTCCCAAAGACAATCCATTCCACTTTCTCCTTAATTTGGACCCAGCTAATTTTCTATCTACATGAATCCCTGTATGGGTATACACACATGTGTGTATACATATGTGTGTGTTACAGAGCCATTTCGGGTAAAAGGCCCTTAGAATCTGCTCTGCCTATCTGCTCTCTGATTAAACCCCTTTTGGTGACATTTGGCAGTGTAAAGAAAGATTCCCCTCAGATGAAATTTTAATTCATAAGAAAGAAGGGTAAGAGTTGAAAGAGCACAAGCGACCATCTCCTAGAGAGACTACCTGACACAAGGACATCTACCTCCCATCTTTGACAGGCCACCAAAAGAATATGGGAGCAGTCCAGTGATCAGATGGAGAATCAAGGATAAACAACAGCCGCTAGATGACCCTTCCAGTGACGCTCATCTCTTACTAAACTCAGTTTAATTTGTGACAATCCACCCCACAGATATTTGTACTTCAATGGGGCAACTAAGTGGTGCAGTGGATAAAGCACCAGTGCAGGAGTCAAGAGGACCTGAATTCAAATCTCACTTCAGACAAGTGCAAGTCACGTTATTATCTCTCTGATGGCATGGTCTTTTTCAGCAACGAAGGACAAACACACGTATTTGTACTTCAGTACAAATGTGTATGTACATATATATGTATGTGTATGTGTATAAATGTATACATGTGTACATGTGTATATATACATGTATACATATGCATATATATTTACACATATATACACATATACAATATGAATATAAATATATGTATATATGCATATACAATATAGATATATACATGTTTGCATTATTTATATTTATTTATGTTTATACATTTGTATACTTATTTATATGTTTCCAGGTAGAGAATATATATGAATATACATATATAAATAATTGAGGTAGAGAATATATATAAATGTGTTATCTATATTTATGGACATACATACACATACACATACATATATTCTCCATCCACCACCACCACACCTAAAAATGTTAAGTTTTTTAAAAGCAGGGATTGTCTCATTTTTTTCTCTGTATCCTCGGGGTCTGGCACATGGCAGATGGGAAGTGGTTGATAACTAATAAATGCTTGCTGATTACTGGATTGACCCTAAGGACTCAAAGTATAAAGGTGAGGCACGGGCTGCTGAAACCTGACAGGACTAAACAGGTATATATTCATATTGCTAGCTCTGTTCATCAATATTTGTCTTCATAAAATTGGTTTGAAGAAAAATTTAGATGATGCACAGGCTTCAAAATCAACACTGATGGCTCTGTAACAAGGAATGTATTGTGGACTGTTGTTGGGTGGGGATTGTATTGACTGAGTCTGGGTGACTCTTTTTAGGTTCACTCATTCATTTGTTCTCTTAAAAAGCTTTCACTATGGATGACCATCTACCCTCTTTGATCCAGCTACATTGGTCTATTTGCTACTTCTCAGACATAACCCTTGACTTCTGGACACGCTGGTGTCACAGGTGGTGCCATAGCGCACAGAGGCATGGGGTCAGGAAGACTCATCTTCCTGAGTTCAAATCTGACCTCAGACCCTTACTCACTATGAATCTGGGCAAGTCACTCAACCCTGTTTGCCTCAGTTTCCTCAACTGTAAAATGAGCTGGAAAAGGAAATGGTAAACCACTCCAGTATCTTAACCAAGAAAATCCCAAATGGGGTCATAACTGAAATGACTGAACGTCAACAATAACCTCCATGTCTGGGTTATTCCCCTTCATTACCTCTGTCTTTTGACTTCTCTAGCTTCCTTCAAGACTCTCTCCCTACTAAAATGCCAGCTCCTTGAGAGCAGAGATGGTTTTTTTTTTCCTTTCTTTGCATCCCCAGCACTTAGCAGGGTTCCTGGCACATAGTAAATGCTAAGTAAATCCTTATTGACTGACTAACTTCCATATTCAAGACACTCTGCTAAGGAGTGCCAAACACAAAAATAAATGAAACCCAGCTCTGGACCCAGTCCTACCTTTTTCTGTAAGGTCCCTAGGCACTTGCTTCTGCTTTGGTGAATAAATTAAATATTGAGTCGATGGAGTGGTTGAAATTCTAGTACTTTGATTCCTATAATTTTGGCAGTGAAGTGGCTTTCGTAACCATATTAAAACCCAAGATGACCACAGGTGTATGTAGCTGGAGGAGATTTCATCACTGAACTTACTTCTTTTTTTCCCTTCTGACACAAACAAAGGCTTGGGAAGTGGGAGCAGACACAGCCCTTACACTGGGCAGCCTCTCTGGGAAGACGTAGTTCCTTTTCTCTGTGGCCTTTGTCCTACTCCCTAGTGCTGAGGCAGATGAATTTTCATCCCTCTTACTCCCCAGAAGTTGAGTTTAAGCAAAACAGCCACTATCCCTCAATAACCCATCTCATGCCTCCTTCCTGAACCCTGGTAGCCAGTCCCAAGCTGTTCTCTGCACCATCCTAGACAACCTTGGCTCATCCCTAGAGACCTGCTGAGATCCCAGCCCAGTGAGAAGTGAGAAATTACAGAGAGAAGGTTATTTAGCTGTGTGACCCTGGGCAAATTGTTTAACTCTCTCGGACTCAGTTCCCCTGTCTATAAAATAGAGATAAAAAATAGCACCTACTTCACAGAGTCTTTCTGAGGATCAAGTGAGATAACCTATGTAAAGCACTTGGCACATAGTATGCATTTAATAAATATTTATTGAATTGAATTGAATTCTCCTGTTTCTTTGGGGCCTCTCTCTCATTGTGTCTTTTCATTCAGAGGGCTCACAAGAGGTAAAGGATTCAGGAATGGACTTCTGGGCTCAGACTACTTCAAAATGACATCCTGCTGCTCCAGGGCCTTCCTTCTATTTTCCAAGAACATGGGGAACCTTTAGGAACTGTTGGGTCCCAGAGCTTACAGCGGTGGAAAGTTGCACTGGTTCTGGAGTTAGAGGGTCTGGGTTCCAGCCCCCTCATCTCTGTGACCTTGAACAAGTCACTCAACCTCAGTTGTCTTAAACTAAGGGTCTAGACTAGATAACTCCTAAAATCTCGGCCACTTCTAATAATCCTATGACCCCTCCATCCCAGGGAGGAGGAGGCATACTCATGACTATACTATTATTAGAATGAATGTCAATAGTAACAGTTCCTTCTCCAACGGATTAAGACAACCAGAGGTTAAATGACTTGCCCAGGGTCACACAACTAGTAAGTGTCTGAGACCAAATTTGAACTCAGGTCTTTCTGACTCCAGGTCCAGACCTTTATCCACCAAGTCACCTAAATGCTATGCTCATACACACACATATACATATATGTGTACATATATATATATATACATATATTCTTATGCATGTATAATATATTTATATATGCATATGTGAGTGTGAGCCAAGATAGTGAGAAAATACCCCCAGCTGTGTCTTAGTCTATTGTATCCCATGAGATCTCAAGAGGTCACACTTATCTAAAATCACACCACTTCTTTTCATTATTTTACCTGGCATTTTCAAGCTCTGCCCCTCAGTCCTGCTTTTCTGTCACTTAAGGGTAGATCAATCACTAAACAAAATTACAACCACCACTAGTCTCTGACATCCAATTCACTAAGATTCCTATTAAAAGGGAGTGTGCAAAGAGATACAAGAAGACACCCCCAACCTACCTCTACCCATGGAGATAGGAGGTCCATAAGTGTCAAACATTGCACATGTGTAGATCAGTAGTGAGGTTAAAAGTAGAAGGAAAAAAGAGGGTAAAGAGAGAAATTGTTCAGACCAGTGGGGAATTAGACTCACATTTTTTCTTGCGTTATATTATTTAAATTTTCATATGTACATGTCTTCTCTCCCCAACTTGACAGTAAATTTAAAACCTCTGAATTATCTCCTTTGTTACCACTCTTTATAATTCCCTAGCTATGCAGGACTATAGTAAGGACTCAATGAAATGGAATGGGTGAAGTCTTTTGATTCGTGCGTAAATTGGATTTAAGTGAGACAGATTTGCACGAAGTTGTCAGCCTCATTCTCTCCTCCAGAGTCATCATAGTCCAGTGGCAGGACAGAGTCAAGAACACTGGCAATGGCTCAGGATGCAGTGGATGACCTTGGTGTCTTCGGTGTCTAATCAAGCTCTAAGCACTTCACATCTCCTGCTTCATCTGCCTTCATGGCTGTTGGAACAAATTGTTCTCATCCACCCATTCCACCAGATGAAGTCTTCACATGCTTGGGATAGACACCCCCCCAACTCACCAATGGGTTTAAGAACCATTGGTTACCATCAACGTGGTTTGGCCCATCTGCCGAAATGTTTTCCTGGGGTGTGACCACTGCAGCTTCTTGGAGCCACAGGTTAGAGTTAGGTGGAACAAGTGAACACCAAAGATGGAAAAAGCCCCGAAAAGGGCTTGGCAGCCATCACACCAAAGGTACTTGTCCTCCCTGAACATACCCTTATACTGAATGAATGAACAGTTGGGTAGATATGGTCAGATTCTACTGTATTGGTTTATTATCTGATAAAATAAAGAGATGAATGGACCTGATTTCCCATAGGTAGTTGAGGGAGTGGTGGATAGGATTTACTTTTTTTTTAATTTTGGAGAAAGACATACAGTGTTAGTACCTCCTATAATCCCTGCTTGTAGGGAAAACTGAGGTTGGTAGATCCCTTGAGTTCCGGAATTCTGAGTTTCTGTAGGATCAGAGCTGATTGGTTAGTTCACACTAAGTCTGGCGCCAATGTTATGAGCCCCTGGTCAGGGGGGAGACACGGGGATGACTAAGGAGGAGGAACTTCATGAATGGGCATTGCATTTCCTAGGTAAGATAGGGAAACTGAGTCTCCCAAAAAATTACAGGAAAAATGAGGAGATAGTTCCTGTTAGGGAAAACTTGACAGAAGAAAGGGGAATTTATGAATCTCTTTCTCTCTCAAGTGCCATAGAAAAATTATGTTGTTTGGTGACTGATAACTTTCAATATCTATAGGACATATGCTCTGTGAGGACAATGTTCATTGTTGCTTTTGCTGCCAAGAACAATGCTTTGTATACAGCAAGTCCTTAATGAATTTCTGAATGGAACTGAGCTGACTCTGAGAAACAGAGAGAAAAGCACATTGCAAATGAAGGATGTTTTTGTTTGGGGAAGGGTAAGGAGAAAAGCAAAGCTATAATTCACTATGTTTTTGTGCCCAGGCCAAGAGATACCAAATGTATTTGGTGGTAAGAGAAATGAAAAGTGTCCTCAAATTAATTTGTTGAGTTGCTGGGGAGAGAGACTCCGGGATACTGCATGGTCACTGCTACCGAGCAAAACTGGGAGGTCGTTCAGCCTAAGGAAAAACACATGCTTTAAAAAAAAGTGTTCTGAGTATATTCTTGTTAAGTAGATGCTAAACTCAGTTTCTATATTACTGAACTGATGTAAAATGCTTTCAGTTGTTTCTGTCATGTCTGATTCCTCATGACCCCATTTGGGATTTTCTTGGGAAAGATACTAGAATGGTTTACCATTTTCTTCAGCAGCTCATTTTACATCTAGCTGCCTACGTAAAGTGCTATAGGTTCCCTCAACTCAGTACCAAGGGGCACAGCCCTGATTCAAGGCTACCTCACTTTAGTAGTAACTCTGAAGAGAAGCGATCTAAATAACTATTTCCCAACTACTGTAGGTCTGAAATTTTTACCAATCTACAAAATTTTTACTACCCATAATCCATACTTCTTAAAATCCATTCTCTCTGAAGAGAACTTTGGAATTGATTGTAAGACATGGAAGACACTGGCATAGGATGGCCCAGCATGGCCTGCTCATGTCAAAGAAGGCTCTGTGCTCTATGAGCAAACCAGAATTGCAGTAGCTCAAAAGAAATGTGAGATGCACAAATTTAGAGACATCTGATAGTCATATGGATTATTTGTGCCTGACCTGAGGCAGAGCCTAACAAGTTGATATTGGACTGATCCGCCCAGTCAGACACACCATACATTGACCCCAACATAGAGATGCCATTTTGGTCCTTTTTGAGTATGGAAGACAACCACCAACTTCTTAAAATCCATAAACTTGACAAAAATTCCCTCCTTTCTGCTACTTCTGCACCCTGGTCCTGACTCCTTAAGCTAGGGATATCTGTTGCTCATAGACTTCAGAGGGCTAGGGATAGAAAATTCAGCCTGTAAAATATTGTGCTTTGGGAGACTTCATGCAAAAAAAAAAAAAAAGGTAGATGGTCACGTGAAAAGTTTGCTATTTCCCTAGATAACCTACTGAGGTTGCCAGCTGGGGAGGTCCAGGTGTCCACAGAGGGAAAAGTATAGGATTTTTTACTACCACCCTGGCAGATGGGATGTGTGCTTATTAAAATGCTATACATTCTCCTTTAAAGCCTTCTCATCCTCCCCCAGCACGTAACACTCTTCACTTCTGCCCTTTGCCATCCAGACTCATCTCAGACACTATCCTTCACATGAAGTTGTTTCTCATCCCCCCAAGTTCCTCGTGCTTTGGCTTCCCAGTCCCCCAAATTATTTTTTATTTTACATACTCATATCCTATTAAGTGGAGCTTGACAAAATCACACGACCAAGCCAACTGGGTCTATGACAAATCTATGTTACTTAATCTCAGCTGGCCCTTCCCTGCAACAAGGCAATCCTTTTTACCTATTCCTAATTGATTCTTTATCCCATTTTATCCCACTTACCATTCAGGGCTGTTCCAAATTTTCTCCTCTTTCCTCAAATTTCCCACACTACTGCCTCCCTCCATCCTCTCGATTGAGGACCTTGCCTCATATTTTACTGAGAAAATGCAAATCATTTCCCGTGAAGTTAGAAATCATCAATTCTCCTTTTTCCTTTTAATAGATGAGGAAACTGAGGCACAGAGAGATGATGTGATTTGTCCAGGGTAAAGTGGAGCAAGATTTGAACTCAGGTCTTCCTGTCTTCAACCAAGTCCAGCGCCTACCCACTACACCACATGGCATGTCAACACTCACTCATTGCCTCTACTTTCTCTCTCTTACATGCTCTAGTTTCTAAGTTTGTCACTTCACTGAAACTGCTCTCCCTAAAGTTACTAGTGTTTTCTCTTAACTACTAGATATGCTTCTTTTCTCAATCCTTATCCTTTTCAACTCTCTGAAGCATTTGACCCTGCTGATCATCTCTTCCTGAATGTTTTCTCTTTGGGCTTTCATGGTACTGATCTCCCTTGGTTCTTTTCCTACCTGTATGGCTGTTCTTTCTTATTCTCTTCTGCTGGGTTATTTCTTAACGTCTGCCTCCCAACTGTGGTGTGCCCTAAGGCTCTTTGCTGGTCAGGCTTTGTTCATTCTCACTTGATGACCTCAACAATTCCACGAATTTAGTTACCTATCCACTTCACTTTGCCTATGTAACAAAGTCATACCCAAAATAATACCTTTGGTCAAGTCACAAAATGTACTAAAATGCAGGGACGTTAAGTACTCTACCATGATAATAAACAGAATTATAAAATGAAAAGTTAATGATAAAGTATGCGTAATACCGCACAGTAAACAAAGGTGTGCAGTATATTGTCCCTTCCCTACACACTGTATCCAGCCTTTATTGTGGGTAGTTGACTGGAACTTCTTTCAGAATTCCTTATGTGCAATGTAAATGTATGTAAACTGCAAACTATCTGTATATAGCAAGTCCATGCACATGTACACACACGTGTGTGTGCATGCATACATGTATATATGAGTGCATGCATATGTGCATATGTGTTATATATGTATGTGTATATATATATATAATTTTTCTAGTTGAATGTTTTTATACCCTCACATTCTAGCTTGTAGTCCCTTGAAACCCTCACATCTTTTTTTCAGACAAATTACTATCTAAATATCCCTCTTCAACCTTGTACTTGTAAAGCTGATTCTTGAACTCAAGTATTACATTTTACAATTACCCCTATTAAATTTTAGTGTATTAGATTCAGTCCAGTGTTCTAACTTGTCAAGAACTTTATGGATCCTTGTTCTGTAGTCCAGCATTCTAACAGCTAGATGGAGCAGTGGGGGTAGAGTATTGGAACTGCAATCAGGAGGATCTGAATTCAAATGTGGCTTCAGACACTTATTTTTTGTGACGTTTTTTTCAGGGCTTTGTGACCCTGAACAAGTCACTTAATCTTTGTTTGCCTTGGTCTACACAGCTGTAAAATGGGAATAACAACAGCACCCACCTTGCAAGATTGTTTTCAGGACCAAATGAGATAATATTCATTAAACATGCTTAGTACAATGAATGCCTGGAATAATAGAAAATAGAAAATTAATTAATGCTTGTTCCCTTCCTTCTTATCTTTGCATTACTAGCAAAATTGATAAACATACAATTTATACCTTTATATAAGTCACTGAGAGCAACATGAAAGGGTCAAGGATAGAAACTCCAGTGAAACCTCCTTCCAAGATGAAACTAAGCTTTTAATGATTGCTCTTGGTTCCAGCCAACCAACCAGTTCTGTTTCCATCTCAATGTATGATGGTGTAGCTCATGGGGCTCTCTCTCCTTCTACAAGAATACCATGAGCATAAGAGACTTTATGAAGTCATTTGCTAAAATCTTGATAAACCATATGTTCATTTTTCTCTGGATCAACAAGTTTAGTTATCAAATTAGAGAAGGAAACAAAGTACTCATTCTTGATAAAGCCATAATGGTTCTTCTGATCATTCCTTCTTTTTTATCTGTTCTAGAATTTTGCTAGAGATGATGACAATGACAATGTTGAGTTGTTTCAGTTGTGTTCAACTCTTTGTGACCCCATTTGGGGTTTTCTTGGTAAAGATACTGCAGTGGTTTACCATTTTCTTCAATAGTTCATTTTACAGGTGAGGAGACTGAGGCAAACAGGGTTAAGTGACTTGCCTAGAGTCACACAGCTAGGAAGTGTCTGAGGCTGGATTTGAACACATGAAGATGAACTTTTCTGATTCCAAGCCTAGTGTACTTTCCACTTCATCACCTAGCTGCCCCTAACCACTACCCCCACCCCCCACCACCACCACCACCATTTGAATAGCCCTTACTATATGTCAGGCTCTAAATGCTTTACAAATATTATCTCATTTGGTCCTCACTACAAACCTGTGAGATGGGAACTATTATTTTCCCCATTTTACAGTTGAGGAAACTGAGTCAAGCAGTTAAATGACTTGTCCAGGATCACACAGCTAAGTGTCTGAGGCCAGATTTGAACTCAAGTCTTTCTGACTCCAGGTCTGGTGCTCTATCCATTGTGTTTCCTAGTTGACACCTGTTTTTAGTTCAAAGTCAACATCACCAGCTTATAGTTTTCAGATGCCTTTCACTTTTCTTTTCTGAAAATCTTGATGATATTTTTTCTTCTACATACCCACACCCACTTTCCCATTCTCTGAGATTTTTGGAATGTGACTTGACATTTCTCTTTATATTTGAGGATATTGTTCTGCTGGGGAAAGTAACTTGAATTCATAGATGAAGAATTAGGAGGGATCTCAAGGCCATCTAATTAAGATTCTTCATTTTATAGATGAGGAAATTGAAGCCCAGAAAGGTTGTGACTAGCTCCAGGTTGCAAAGCTATTAAGTGGGAGAGTTGGGATTTGAAGTCAGGTTTGTAGTCAAGAAGCTTCATTTTCTAGAGCTCAAATCTGGCCTCAGATATTTACTAGCTGTATGCCTCTCTGGGTGAATCACTTAACCCTGTTTGCCTCAGTTTCCTCATTTGTCAAATGAGCTGGAGAAGGAAATGGCAAATTACTCCAGTAGTTCTGCCAAATGGGGTCGTGAAGGGCTGCCCAGGACTGAAAACTACCAAACTTGCTGTCACCTTGGAGGATATCAAATCTCCTCAAGTTGCACAAGGAAAGACAACATATGTTTTGAGGGATGGCACCAGGTTAAGTTTGTTGGGGCTTAAAGACAAACAGGCAGATATTCCAAGGGCTAATGATATAAGCAACAGCAACTTTTCTTTTAATTAGACCTTTTAACTAACTTAATGGGAAAGCCGGACTTCTGATCTTAACTCAAGGATGCAGAAATACAACTCGAGCAATCAAACAAAATGGGGCAGTAATACAAAATAGGATCAATTACAGAACAGTATAAATTATTAAATGGAATTTACTCATGTCTGATTCTTTTGATTCCATTTAGGCCATTTCTTTCTCCAGCTCTTTTTATAGATGAGGAAACAGCAAATAGGGTTAAGTGATTTGCCCAGGGTCACACAGCTAGTAAGCGTCTGAGGCCAGATTTGAATCCAAGAAGGGGAGTCTTCTTGAATCCAAGACCAGTGCTCTACCCACTGGGCTACTTAGTTGCCCTGTTAGATGATACCGAACCAATTTAATTTCTTTCCCTCTACTCTATTGATCCCAGAACATTAAAGGCAGTTAGGTATTCTCTTTCCCCTTCCTCATTTGTATTGCATATCAGCTTCCTGTTAGATATTTTTTTATTTCATTCTTTCTATTCCAAAGTTATCCTTTGGGGCAGACAAAACAGAAGCCAAGAAAGAAGGTATTATTAGCTGGGGATTTTTTGTATTTGGACAGCTTCCTGATGTTCTGATTGTCCTATATTGTGTGCCTGGACTCTCCAGTTGTAACCTGAGGAGTACAATGTTCCTAAAATGCCCCTCCCAGCCCCTAAACACCCTCTTTCTTTCTGCCTTCCAACAATGACTATCCATGTTCCATATTCAATCTTGATCCCAGTGTCTAGTCAAGAAATGTAGAACACATCTCCTAAATGTGACTTGGTCCAACATTCTGAAATACTGCCCAAGCCAACTACATGAAAATGTAATTGGGAAATAGTTAACAAAATTAATACAAATAGAATAAAACATGAATAACATTACATTTTAATGCTGAGCCAATACACTGCCTGTAGGGATCCTTATGTAAGGATTAGTGACCTCCTTTTCTATTTGAGTTTGACCCTCCTGGTCTAAACAACCCTGACAAAGAGACAGGAAATATCCCGGTGGCTTTCAGTTCCCCCACAGTCAGAAAAGAGAAAGGAGACGCCAGGTATCAGACCAGTACACAGGAAACAGGGGACTGACCGCCGATGATAACCAAAAGTTTGTGCATCTGCACAGTGGTGTTCAGTGAGTCTTACTGGTTCATTTAATATTTACTTAGATCTATTTGGCGTTTGAGAAACTTGACACTATGTTGAGTTGTGATGGAGAAGAAAAAGCAGGACAAACTGATGCTGGTAACAGTCAAATGTTAAGGGTAATGGGAAGGCTAAAGTGTCATAGATAGACACATAGGAGGAGAAGCAAGAAAGAGGAGAGCCAAGGGAGGAGAGAGTAACCAGCAGAGGTAAGTGGTCAAGGAAGCTGAGAACTGCACACACATGCATGTGTGTACGTGTATGTGTATGTGTGCATGTGTATGCGTGCATGTGTGCAGTGTATGTGCATGTACGCTAGTATGTACATGTGTATATGTGCGTGCATATGTGCACTGTGCATGTATGTGTGTTGTGTGTATGAATTGTGTGTGTACATGTGTGCATGTATGAGTGTGGTGTGAGTATGTATATGTACTTGCATGTGTGTATATGCCTGTGTGTATGTAGCTGTTCATGTGTATGTGTGTGTGCATTGTGCACATGCTGGTATACATATGTGTACGTGTGCACATGCATGCATGTATATGTATAGGTATGTGCACATTGTTGTTTCCAGCCTTTGTTGCTGAAGAAGACCATGCCATCAGAGAGATGACGACATGACTGGCCCTTGACTGTGTTTTGAGTGAGGGAGAGCTGTGCAGGTCACCAGCCTCACTTTCTCCTCCTGAGCCATCTGAATCCAGTGATCAGATATTCATCAGGATGACTGGAGATGACCCAGGGTGCACTGGGAGACCTTGGCCTTTTTCTCCTATGACCTATTCAGGCATCACTTAGAGTTAAGTGATGCCCATTCAGTGAATAGTCCTCTTTAAGAAGTAATCAGGGAATGACTCCTTTAATGAGCAAAAGAGAAAAAATACGAGTAAATCAAGCAGGGAGGGAAAGAGCAACAAGGACTATTAATAATCACTCTTAAGTCAGGAGGGTCCAGAAAACAGACATGAAGTGGAGTTTGGGCAGGGACCTATGGTTGTCCAATCTATGGGCTTCAGAGGACTCTAAGGCCTCACGTTTATTCTTGGACCCTTCTGGTTGATCATACAAGGGTCATTTGGCTCACTAGGCCTCAGTGTCAGGAAGATACCTGGGAGAGGTGTTTGTAGTCTACATGGTCATAAGACCTTCTTACCTTTAGGTCTAGGAAACCATCCTTGATCACATACAGATCCCTGAAGCTCCCTAGGCCTCTGTTCCTCCTATTGTCACAGTAGGGGGCCTGGCTCAAAAGCTCTTGAAATCCTTGACATTTTTAATTCTCAGATGTTATTAGTTATCTTACACTGAGCTATTCAGCTTTCTAGGACTCAGTTTCCTTCAAATCACATAAAGGATTTGGACTCTAAGGACTCTGAAGCACTTGTCTCTTTTTGTCCTTGGACACATGTGGGTGCGCATACAATATTCACTAGATACTGTAGGCCTCAGTTTCAGGCAGAGTCATGGAGGAACCTCTACAGAAAATGCTTTTCATTTTCAACGCCCAAGTTCCACTTAATGACTGGCTTAGAGTGATTATCAATAGTTAACAGTTTCTCTTTCCCTCCCAGTTTCATTTAGTTATTTTTTCTTTTGCTCATTAAAAGGGCCATTCCCTGACTACTTCTTAAAAAGGCCTATTCATTCAATGGGCATTACCTCCTTCTAAGTGAATATCTGAAAAGGCTAAGGTCCCCGTCTGCATCCTGGGCCATCTCCAGTCATCCTGTTGAGTATCTGGTCACTGGCTCCAGATGGCTCAGGAGGAGAAAGTGAGACTGGTGACCTTGCACAGCCCTCCCTCCCTCAAAACAAAGTCCAGTGCAAGTTATGTCATCATTTTTCTGATGTCAGGGTCTTCTTCAAAAATGAAGGACGAAGGTATGTGAGTAGACAAAGCTGCCTGAATGGGGACCCAGCTCCTTTCTGTACCCACCTCCCTTCCTTCTCCTCTGCATAGGAAGGTACATTTGAATGGCCAGAGGATGCCCATTTAACTTTGGGTTTACTGGATAGATTCCTTCCTTCCTTCCTTCTTTTGTTTCTTTCTTGTCTTTCCCAAAATCTTAAACCCAGTGTATATTGTAAGGTGTATATGTACACACATATTTACACATACATATATGTAATGCATATGTATGTATGAATTGCCCAGGGTCACACAGCTAGTATGCCCTGAGGCCAGATTTGAACTCAAGTCTTTTTTTCATTCTAGGGTCAGTCTTCTATGCACTGCACCACCCAGTTGCCTTAATATGCTTTGGTTTCAAAGAAATCTGTCTTTTTTTTTTTAATAAGGGGTAAAGGCTATTGAAATAGATTGTAGGCAATGAACAACGTCCAGCTCCCTGTGTAGGAAATTTAGAAACAGTCTAAGGAAAATAGTGTTAACAGTTTTCGGGAGGGCAGGATTGAATAGTGCATAGTCTGGATTTCTCACAGTTTCATTTTAATTACTTGCATTCCCACTTCTTGTTTTACCCTAGATGAAGGGGTGGAAGCAGAGTTAGAGTGGGTGAATTCTGCAAAGCTGCTTTGGCTCAGATTTTATTCCCCCTCTCCTTCCTGCATGGAATCAGGGCCATAGTCAGAGAAGAAGCTTGCTGCCCTGCTCTCTGCTGGCAACTTAGGATTTTAAAGGACATTCTGTGAGCTCCTTGAACTTCAATTTCAGTACTGCCAAGGGAACACAAAAAATTCTTAGGGATCGTTTAATGTGCCTTTTGTGAGATTGGTATCTATTGGGAAAATATCTGCCTCTACACTTTCCAGATAAGTTCTATGCTTCCCTCCTTTTTAAGAGGTGGCTCTTGTTTGGGATGTGGTATCAATGAGATCCCAAGGGATCATAGGTTAAGAGTTCAAAGGGACTTTAGATCTCATTTAGTCCAGTCCTCTCATTTTTTTCAGAGGAGAAAACTGAGGTCCATAGAGTTTAAATGAATTGTCCAAAGTTACACAAGTGGCAGAATCTGGATTTGAACCTAGCCTGTTTGGTTCCAAAAGGAAGCATGCTATTTTCCAAGGTATTACACTTCCTTTCTCTTTTTTTAAAATAAGTTTTTATTGATATTTTCTATTTCTTAATCAGCATAGTATTCCATGTGTCTCTTCCCCTCCCTGTCCCAGAGAACTATCTCATATGACAAATAGTATTTTTTTAAGAAAAGAAAAAAAGTTAGCACAAATGATCTATATATGTACAATGTTAGACACAATAGAATTTTTTTTAAGAAAAGAAAAAAGTTAGCACTTGTCCTTTGCCCTATCCTATTCCTCCAGGAATGGTGGTCCTTTTCTGCTGCTAATCTAACTGACAGGATTGAGCTCTCTCAGTTTCCCTCTAGTGCCAAGATTCTTAATCCAGGATCCACAGTAAGTCTCTGGATAGATTTCAGAGGATCCATGAACATGGGTGGAAAAGATAACTACATCTTTAGCTTCACCAAACTTTAATTAAAATTGAGTATTTCTTTCAAGTATGAATGTAGGCAAAAAAAAGCCACACACACACAGTGGTATTAGTAGTATCTGTGACTTCGTCACTAGCTGAAATCACAGATATTTCATATATTGTCATCACAGCAAATATTTCCAAACATTTATAATCATCACTGCTTCAAGATAATTTTAGTTATTAGATCTACTGATAGATATGTTACTGCATCACATTTTTTCACATTTTAATAACTATTTCAATATAATTTCCTTCCTTTATAATTTATGTAATTGTATATGTATAATTTTAAAGGCCTACAGGCTTTTTAACAAGACTGCCAAAGGGGTCCAAGAGACAAAAACAGTTTAGAACCTCTGCTTTAGAGGCTTCATATAACTTTGGTATTCTCAGTGTGGTTGATCTGTGAAAATGAGACAACCTTGGCCCTTATACAAAATACCCAATGAGTTTCCACACTAATAAGCTAAAATAATCAATGGAGAATGTCTTTGCAAAGCTGTAGACTCACTGAGAAATGCAATTATCCTGATGGAAAATAAGACAACATAAGCAGAATAACAAAGAACACAACACAATGAGAAATTGACACAACTGTAAGTTTCAAATGGACTTCTTAAAAAAAAAAAGAGAAACAATAAAGCTCCAAGCGATAACCTGAGATGGTTAGGATCCCCAAAAGTTCACATTAAAAAAATATATGACTATAGGAAGATAGGCACACTAGTACATTGCTGATGGAAAACAATTTGGAATTTATGCAAAGAAAATGACTAAAATGTCATCCCTCTTGTCCCAGGGATTCCATTATTGGACTAATGTACAACATACATCAAAATATTGATAGAGACACTTTCTTTGACAGCCAAGAATTGGAAATAAGGTAGATGCCCATAGATTGGAGAATAGCTAAACAAATTATGATACATTTGGTAAGGAAATATTACTGTACTGTAAGAAATTATGACTGCGATGACATAAAGAAGCATGGAAAACCTACATGCATCAATGCAGAGTGAGATAAAACCAATAAAATAATAGACAGAATCACTGCAACAGTGTATGTAAGTGGAAAGAACGGACACATAGAAATATAAAAGTTGAGCTCAAAAGAAGAAATTAGAGAAGATATTTCCAACATATCCCTTTGCAGAGGTGGGGAGGACCACAAGTGTTGCACATTGCACATATTTTCAGATTTTTTTTCTCTTTTTTTGTACTTAAAAAGTATGATTTGCTATACCAGAGCATCTTTAGAGAAGGAAGAACGAGGTCCTGGGAGACACTATGGTGATTTTTTTTTAATGTCTTCAATAAAAACTTATTTTAAAAATAAAAAAATTATGAATAGTGATCTCTCATTTGCAAAACCTAATGGCCTTTTCTCCATCTTCTTAACCTCTCTGCAGTATTTGACATTTTTATACACTTCCCCTCATGAATATTTTCTCCTCCCTAGGTTTTCATGACATCATTGTCCTGCTTCTCCTCCAATATATCCAGAATCTCTTTAGTCTTTTTTTTCTCTTTCTTCATCCAAGTCAGCCCCACTAACCATGGATGTCCCTCCAAAGCTCTGCCCTTAGCCCCTTTCTCTTTTCACTCTGTTCTTTTTCATATGGTGATCGCGTCAGCTCCTATAGGTTCAATGATTATCTCTATGAAGGTGATTCCCAGTCATATATATATAGAGATATATGTGTGTATACGTATATGTGTATTTGTTTGTCTAGACATATGTGTGTATATGTATGTGTGTCTAGGCCTATATGTATATTTGTGTGTATATATATATATATATATATATATATGTACACACACACACACGGCCTATATGTATATTTGCGTGTACATATATATATATATATATATATATATATATATATGTACACACACACACACATATCTCTGGTGTCTTTCCTGAGCTCTAGTTCCACATCATAAATTATTTTTTGGACATCCTATAAGTAAATGATAGTTTGTATAAATCTTAATGAAAAATACAGTGGGTTGTATGTTCTGGATTTAGGTTTTTCACTCTGTGCTTCTGAATTTCTGCTACTTGAATTTTATCTTTATTATCTATGCCTAGTTCGGATGCTGCAGTGGATTTTGTCTTCAAATTGCTTGTGTGGATCTTATGTGCCAGAAAAGATTATTGTTTCACTTTTTAAGAAATTAGATGTCAAATTTTGGCAACTAAAATTTAAATGTATTTGGTAAAAAGTTTGAATCGCTATGACTATTCTCTAGTTATTTCAACTTTTTAATAAGCAGCTGTTCATACACCCAAAGGACTATAATAATTACCCCAGCAACATCACACATCTGTATCCCAAAGAGATCAAAGGAAAAGCAAAAGAACCAATATGTGCAAAAATATTTATAGCAACTCTTTTTGTAGTGGCAAAGAATTAGAAACTGAGGGGATGCCCATCAATTGGGAAATGACTGAACAAGCTTTGGTATATGATTGTGATGAAACATTATAGTGCTATAAGAAATGATGAGAGTAATGGTTTCAGAAAAACCTGGAAGACATAAACTGATGCAAAGTGTAGTAAACAGAACCTGAAGAACATCACACACAGAAACAACAATACTGTATCGATGATCAACAGTGAAAGACTTAACTATTCTGATCAATACAAAGATTCAAAACAGTTCCAAAGGGCTCATGATGAAAAATGCTCTCTACTTCCAGAAAGAGAACCAATGCACTTGTAGAGCAGATTGAAGCATGTTGATTTTCACTTTCTTTGCTTTTCTTGCCCTTTTATTTTAAATTTGACATTGAGGTTCCCTTGTCTAGCATTGTCTTTGAACTGAAACACAGGAGAATCTGAGAGCTTCCTGTCAAAAGAGGTAAACTCTGAAGTGGTACCCTCTGTTGTACTGAGACAGTGTCTGATGAAGACAGAATTTCTTAGCCAAGTGAACCCCTCTGCTTGTGCTCCTTCTCCTACATCCACCAGAAGCTTGTGGACACAACCATTCCCTCTCTCTCATCTTCAGTTCCCTCTTATCCACTGGCTCCGCTGCCCACAAACATACCTAGCTCTCCCTCATCATTAAAAAAAATATCACTTGACACTATCATTCCCTCAAATCGTTATGTTACTTTTTTCCCCGTATTCAAGTCTTCTCTCCTCCTATCCCCTTTTTGATCCCTTGCCTTCTGGCTTCAATCCCAAACACCTGATTTAAACTGTTTTCTCCAGGAAACCCAAAGATGCCAACTGCTAAATGCAATGGCTGTTTCTCAGGGTTCATTCTACTTGACCTGTCTCCATTTTTTGACATTGTCAACCCCCACCTCTTCTTCGCCCTGGACATGCCCTCCACCCTTGACTTTCAGGACATCGCTTTCTCTTAATTTTCTTCTTCCTTTTCTCTCTATTCCTTCTCCTACTTTTCCTGAATCTTCATCCCGCTGCTACCCAATAAGACTGAAGCATCCTCCAAGACTTTTTCTTAATCAGCACAGATTTTATGCCAAATCTTTTTGCAAAAAAGTAGATGTGAGTATTATGTGAAGCTTTTTAAAAAAAAAAATTGTTCCAGTATTACTTAAAAATCATTTATTACTAAACTGTCTTTGGTGCAAGATTAGGGTGCACAGAATGCTCCTGAATATATGTTAAAATTGAATACTGACAATATACATGCACTGAGAATTCTAGACGTGCAACTAGCAACGCATGATGAATAAATGTGTATCTATATGTTACCGGTAAATACATTGCTTCTCCGTTTACCTTTTAAGTGGTAGGACAAACAGAATTATACCATGCAACAATTACCAATGAAAGTCTATAAATCAAATTTTGGACTGAAAACATGGGATGTGACAATTATGCAGTAGTGATGATTATTCAGGGAAATACAATATGCCTATAATGAGGAGTGATGAATGTGCAGCCAGTTTGCCTGATTGATGCAATCTCTCCACGTGGAAAGGCTAGGGGGCTTCCTTCCAGGAGAATGGAAGGAATACATTAGGGAATACCTTGAAGAGACTGTGGAGTGTACATAGACATTCTGTAACTAGTGCCAGCTGGCTAACAATGTAGATGGACAAAACCTTCTGCAATTGGATGCACAGCCAAAATTATTGGTGTCTTCAAAAAAGGCAGTATCAATTATCTCAGAAATTGGCCTCCATTCTTAACCTTTTTCATCTTTTCTAGGGCAGGAAGTAGGGCCTCATGACCTAATAAGTGGAAAAGGTCATCAAGAGATTATACCAGCATGCTGGAATTCCAGAATGTGATTGAATTAACAGTGCACCTAGAACCAGTGCAGTACCAATGCTTTGAACACCAAGGAGAACTTTTCATGAGTGACCTTTGGGACCTCATAGAAGTATTCATCTGCCAGTGATGTCAACCTTGGACATGAATTTTGTGTGTGGCATTTAAAAAGTTCAAGAGACATGATTTCTGGGTAATTTCATCATTTTATTAATAATGCCAGCATTTTAATAAAACAATGGTCATTTGACATCTCTCTCTTAGACCAAAGACAATCATGGCTCAAATACCCATTGGAAGAGGGGTATTTCTGAGGGTGGCAATCAACTGATTGGTTAACAATTAATGAGAAAATGAATAAGTAATGAATTGAACCTATTCAAAAGAACTTTGATTATGCCATTTACTTCTAAGTTACTTCCAATCTTGGGTAATCTACTCAAAAAAGTGATTCCCATCCTAACCTGAGTAGAGCACAGTAGACCCCACCCAGGTAGAGTCTGAACAAGAAAGTTAAATCCAATCTCATTATCAGTAATATCCTTCAAGAGAATAAACTTTTGAAATCAGGATTTTGGGGGGAGGAGAACTTCGGAGGTACCCAAATAATTGGTTTTTAATAATCATTTCTCTCAGGCGAGACCAACGCCATGCAGGAACTAAACTTTGACCTTACTCCTCTAGAGATAGGGGTGGTACAGAGGAATGTATGCTCTAGAGTTATTGGGGAAAATCTTTGTGCATTTATTTGTTCACATTTTTCAATAAAAAATCCCTTTGTAAAAGTTTCCTGATACTAAGTGGATGAAGGGAACTGGGGCACTAGTCAGATCTTTAAGAATGTGGGGGAATACAACAGGTAGATGTCTGAGCCAACAGAATTAAAGAAGAGACACTCTCACAAACCTAGTATCCTGGAACTCCATCCCTAAGAGACAGAACGCACTTGATATTTTTCCAGAGTCTTATTTTTTTTTTTAAGAAATCACAGAGCAAAAGAGTAATGCTCCTGGAGGAGGTTTTCACAGACTTACATAACTTCATAAAAGAAGAGAATCCCTGAAGATATTATTTAAATAGAGAATTCATGACACAAAAATTAGCTAGATTCTGAGATTTCTTTTTTTGCTTGGTTTGGCATTTCACATATTCTCCTGAAATCTTCCTCAATTCTGTTCTTTTTGTGTTTAGCCCTTAGCTCTCCCCACCCAGAAAATCCACTCAGATTGCTTCCTGAGATACTTATGGGTAATCAAGGCAAGAGGGTGTAGTCACTCTAAGTGCTTCCTGCTCACTCCCTTTCTCAGAATGAAAAATCAAACCTTACCAACCCCCCAGTTATTTGTTTGGGTTTATTTTTTTCTTATTCACTTCCTCTGATAACCTCCATTTGTGGTAACCCAGACTGGTATAGGGGAGCTAGGTGATACAGTGGATAGAGCCACAAGGTCACAAAGAGCTGAACAAGACTGAAAAATAACTGAACAGCACCATCTTTATTGGGCAGCTAGGTGGGCTTGAATTCAAGAATACTCATCTTCCTGCCTTCAAATCTGACCTCAGACACTTCCTAGTTATGTGACACTGGGCAAGTCACTTAGCCCCATTTGCCTCAGTTTGCTCATCTGCAAAATAAGCTGGAGAAGGAAATGTCAAACCTCTCTAGTATCTCTGCCAAGAAAACCCCAAATGGAGTCATGAAGAGTTGGATGTGACTGAAAAATGACTCACCAGACTGGTATAGATCACCAAAGCTGCAAGGTATCTTAGAAATCATCTCTAATTTTCTCATTAAAAGATGACAAAACTGAAGCCAATACTGGAGATAGGAAATGCGCATACATTTCATTGATATAAGAAATTCCCAGGTGAGGAAATCCCTTTACCAATATAGCTCAGAGCCTTCTCTGCATCTTCTATAGTTTTAAATAGATGCCTGGAGCATTAAGAGATTGTGACTTGCCCAAGGTACCACAGTCACTGTTTATCAGGGACAGGACTTGAACTCAGTTTTTCAGCAATTGGGACAATATCTGCACTAAGTCTCTTAACTCTCAGACTAATGACCTTTCCACTAGAATAAAACTGTCCTACATATCTGAAATTCTCTCCATTCTCATCTCTGTCTGCTAGCATCCCTGACTTCCTTCAAGTTCAACTAAATAAAAGATCACCTTGCAAGAGAAGCCTTTCTCAACCCCTATTAATCCTAACACCTTTCTCTCTCTTAACTATTTCCTATTCATCCTGTATATAAATTGTTTGCACATATTTATTTTCTTGTTATTTCTCCCATTAGATTATTAATTCCTTGAAGATAGGGATGGTCTCTTGCCTCTTTTGTATCCGCAGCACTTAGCACAATGCCCAACACATAGTAGATACTTAATGAATGTTTATGGACTGATTGAATTGTTTGCATGTTATCTCCCCCATTAGACTTATCTTATTAAGGGTAGATGCTGGTTTTTGCCTTTCTTTGTAAAAGCTTAGCACCCATGCCTGACATATAGTAAGTGTTTAATAAATGATTTGGCCAACAGATTTAACTGCAAATCAAGTAGCCCCCGACTTAAAACTGGTTATCTACAACGAATGTTCATCTCTTAGTCACTAAATCTTTTTTTTTTAATTCTATTTATTTATTTAATTAATTTTTTGCATTCATTTTCACAAATTTTTGGGTTCCCAGTTTTCTCATGCTTCTTCTCATTCTTGTGTTTGAAAGTCAAATTTTCTTTTCAGCTCTGGTCTTTTCATCAAGAATGATTGAAAGTCCTCTGTTTCATTGAAAGACCATATTTTCCCTTGAAGTATTATACTCAATTTAGCTGGGTAGGTGATTCTTGGTTTGAGTCCTAGTTCTTTTGCCTTCTGGAATATCCTATTCCACGCCCTTCGATCCCTTAATGTAGAAGCTGCTAGATCTTGGGTTATCCTGATTGTATTTCCACAGTACTGGAATTGTTTCTTTCTAGCTGCTTGCAAGATTTTTTCCTTGAGCTGGGAGCTCTGGAATTTGGCCACAATGTTTCTAGGAGTTTCTCTTTTTGGATCTCTTTCAGGTGGTGATCGATGGATTCTTTCAATACTTATTTTGCCCTCTGGTTCTAGAATGTCAGGGCAGTTTTCCTTGCTAATTTCATGGAAGATGATGTCTAGGCTCTTTTTTTGATCATGAGTTTCAGGTAGTCCCATAATTTTTAAATTGTCTCTCCTGGATCTATTTTCCAGGTCAGTTGTTTTTCCCATGAGATATTTCACATTCTCTTCCATTTTTTCATTCTTTTGGTTTTGTTTGGTGATTTCTTGGTTTCTCATAAAGTCATTAGACTCCATCTGTTCCATTCTAATTTTGAGAGAACTATTAAATTCAGTGAGCTTTTGAGCCTCTTTTTCCATTTGGCTCATTCTGCTTTTGAAAGCATTCTTCTCCTCATTGGCTTTTTGAACCTCCTTTGCCAATTGGGTGAGCCTATTTTTCAAGGTGTTAATTTCCTCAGCATTTTTTTGGCTCTCCTTTACCAAGGTATTGACCCGATTTTCATACTTTTCTTGTATCTCTCTCATTTCTCTTCCCAGTTTTTCCTCCATCTGTCTAACTTGCTTTTCAAAATCCTTTTTGAGCTGTTCCAGGGCCTGAGCCCACCCGCCACCCCCCCTGGGGTGTCTGGGGTACTGAGGCCCCACCCTCCACGTCTTTCCCTGATGGCAAGGATACGTCCTCGTCATCTGATCCGAAGGTCGGGATCATTTGCATTTGTTGGAAAAAACTCTCTATAGTCTTATTTTTCTTCCCTTTTCTAGGCATTTTCCCAGCCAGTTACTTGACTTCTGAGATTCCTTTCCACCCCCGCCTGGATCCGCCCACCTAGTGCTTGGCCTCTGAGATTTAAATGGGCTTTCCTCCTGCTGGCTGTCAATCAGTGAGCTTTATGCTGGGGTGGGGGCAGGGCCGCCTCCTAGACTCTGATCCCTCGGGGGCTTTATGCAGAGACTTTCAAGAATGGAGCGGGTGGGGGCGGGGTGGGGGCCCCCCCCCCGCCTCCCAATCTCAGTTCCCTTGGGGGCTTTGAGCAGAAGCCTTCAGTAATAGAGCGGGGTGGGGGCAGGGCCGCCTCCCAGGCTCAGTTCCCTCAGGGGCTTTAAGCAGAAGCCTTCAGTAATAGAGCGGGGTGAGGGCAGGGCTGTCTCCCAGGCTCAGCTCTGTCAGATTTTATGCGGGAATCTTCCGTAATGAAGATCCTGCCTGCTGTTGGGGGATTCCTGAGTCCCGGGCCTCTGCCGCCTCAGCCACCGCCCACACCTCTGCCTCTGCCGCTTCCTGCCCCCGTCTCTGCCGCCGCTTCCTCCCAAGGGGGCCCGAGTCACGGAGACGCCCTGCTTCCCCTCTCCTCCAGCCCAGCTTTCTCTCTCACTGACCTGTAGCTTCTGTGGGCGGAGGGACTTTCCCGGCTGCCGGAGCTTCCGTCTCTGAAGCCTGCTCGGATCAGCTTCTCTGGGGCCACGGGCAGGGCAGTGTTGGGGGTGGGGTCCACTTTCCGGGGCGCGCCGGACTCTGGGGATGGGTCTCCAGGGCTCCCTGGAACGGAAATCTCTTCCACTCTGCTTCTGCACACCTTGTATTGACCCAGAAGTTATGGGGGACTCTTTTTACATTAATTCTATGGGCTTTTGGTTTCGGAGCTCGTAAACGTGCGTCCTTCTACTCCGCCATCTTGGCTCCGCCCCTTAGTCACTAAATCTTGTGCTGAAATTCCAGCTCACTCTCTCCCAGTACTGAGGAATAAGACTTTATTTCCCAAATCTTGGCTCCTTCAGTGAAGCCTAAGAGAGGTTATTACTGCCCCCCCTCAAAAAAATAATTTCTAATCTACTACGATGTCTCACTTTTTAAAATCTTCTCTAGCTTCTAAAGCCTTCCATTTCTTCATATCCTTTATTCTCATCTATTGTCTCTATTTTTCTGCTTCATTCAGCTCTTCTTCCACCCTCTCCAATTTTCATTCTACTGGATTTCTGGTCACATCTGCTGCAGAAAATTTAATGAATCAATGTCAACATGGAGTAGTCTTTAGTGGAGTTCCACAGGGTTCTGTTCTTGACCCTGTTCTGTTAAACATGTTTATTAATGACTTTAAAGTTAGAAACAATAGTTAACATACTGAATGAGAAAAATGGAATCCCATAAGATCTCAACAGGTTAGAACAAAGAGATGGATCTAATAAAAGAAAATTTTTTTATGATTTTAATCTTCTATTTTAGTTTTATTTATTTTTATTATTTTATTTTTATATTTACTTTATTGTATTCATTTTTATTTATTATTTTATTATTTATTCACTTAGTTTTCATTTTCAACATTCACTTTCGTAAGATTGTGGTTCTAAATTTTCTCCCCCTCTCTCCCCTTCCCCCTCCCCAAGACAGTGTAGACTCTGATGTAGGTTCTTAATATATAGTCATATTAAGCATATTTTCACATTAGTCATGCTCTAAAGAAGAATTAGAACCAATGGGAGAAACCATGAGGAAGAAGTACTGAAATGGACAGACCGAGAATAATTCACAGGCAAAAGTCAATTAGGAATTTTGAGAGTGTCATTTATTAGCCAGGCTGGTGGCTGCCTCATGGGAAAACCCAGAGAAGACAGCCCCGAACTGAGGTGGGTGTGTGCATTTTAAGCATTTCGGTGCTACTCAGTACAGCCTTGCGGTTTCCACAACAAACATAATTCTGACAGGGCAGGGGGGTGGGGCTTACTGTTAGGCAAGAGCCCCCAAACAGAAGGTGGCTGTCAGGGTGCTACTAGGCAAAGGACCCCAACAGAGAAGAGGTGCCAGGAGAGGGACCCAATCAAAGACTTGTGTCATTCAACAAAAAGTAGTTGTCAGGAAGGGGAGGTGCTCAGCAGAAGGTAGTTGCCTGGCAAAGGGGTCTAACATTAGAGGGGCACAGGTTGTTGCCATGCAAAGGGACTCAACAGAAAATGGCTGTTAACAATTCATCAGATATTTCACAACCCAAAGGGGGAATAACATTTTAACAGGGGCCCAACAAAAGCCTGTTACTAGGCAGGTTATCCAACCCTGCCCAGCAACCTAACAGATATCTCTCAACCTAGGGGCCCAGGGAGGAATAATGTCCACTTCAGCAACAAAAAAGAGACAGAGCACAAATAACATGCTTAGATCTGCATTCAAGCTCCACAGTTCTTTTTCTGTATATGGATAGCATTTCCTATCATGAGTCTTTTGGAGTAAAATGAATTTTATTAAGGATAGATGTGTATCATATATATAATATATATTATATACATATAAATAGCATATATTCTATATAAGAATATATAGTCCTACATATGAGTCCAATAGATCAATTACACACACACACACACACACACACACACACACACACACACACACACACACACAAATGGTCCTGATTAGAACCTATCTGTAATACTGGTTTTGGTCCAGAATGTCTCATTTTGGGAAGGACATTGGCTATCTGGAATGCTTCCACAGAGGGACAAGAAGGAAAAATGATGTAGGGGAAAGAGTACCTGGGTCCTCTTTACTCCAAATACAGCTCTTTCCACAACACCTTTCAACAAGGAGACTTGTGTTCATGTTCTCTTTTAGGGGTCAGTAGGGAGGGGAAGGAGGCAGTCATTATTCAACCTTTCCTAGGACACATAAATGACTTGATCCAGCTTTGTCTTTTAAGATGTTCACATCCTTCTGCTTTGATTCAACACTCACCAAGCAACCTTCTGATTATTGATTAGGTTTTTCAGACATCTAGATAATGGAAACTGGGCATCCTGGTCAGTGGATGAGTTGTCTAATCTTTGTAGAACCATAATTAGAACTGAATGACTGGGGCTTTACCCCAGTGTGCCAATATCCATGGGGTGCATTTCCTGACCACAGCAGTCCTCTTAACCTGCCATCCCTTTATATTTCTCAGTCCTCCACTGCCACATCAAACAGAATGATGACCCCTCCTCCCTCGTCTAACCCCAAGATGACACACAACCAGGAACTCATTGCTATGGTACCCCTCTCTAACGGCCTCCAAATACAGAATGAATTTGGGGAGCAGAGAAGAAGAGAAAGTCCAAATGAGGATGAGGCTCTTTCTCCCAATGTGACTGTACTCAACCAAAACAGACTGTCTTCTGCCACCACCACCATCATTCAGCTGAATTTGCCCAAGGCACAAGAATTCCTAGTTATAGCTATGGATATCCCCCCCATTTTGAATTAACAAATTGATGTCTGTTTGTATGCTCTAAACTCAGATGAGATTGATTTATAAGTCAGTTTTCTCAGGCCCTGGTCACTTGAACTGATTGCTACGGATCCAGAATTTCAGAGACCTACTAGGGAAGAGGTGAGTGGTGACATTCCCTAGGTACCCATAGGTACCAGAAGTTTTAGTTATTACAAATGTAATACCATTTCATGATAACAGTGATCATCAATAGTGACCTGAAGTCCTCCAGGTTAGTATTTTTGAACCCTAATTTCTTTTAGGTCTGGTTTAGCTTCACAAGAATTCAGCTTTGAAAAGATCTTTCATGATCATCTAATCCAACCTATACACATAAGAGCATTGCCTCTACAATATGCCCCAAACAAGGTCAAGAACTATCTCTTGCTGTATCCCCCAGGCTCAGCACAGTGCCTGCGCTTGTAGGTACTTAATATTTATTGACGAGGGATTATCTTGCCTTTGCTTGAAGCTCTATAATCAGGGAAAAATTACTACCTCCCAAGGCATCACATTCTTATTTGAGACAGTTTTCATTAATGATTTTCCTGTCACAGGGCCTAAATACTTTTAAATCTTTGATATCCATTACTCATAGTTCTGTCTTCTGAGTCTGGGTAGAACAAAGTCCCCCTCCCTCTCCTAAAATGTTATCACCAGAAGCGATCTCTGAATTCATCTAGAGCCATGGGTTGTTAACAGGAGTCAGGAGTAAGATGGAGTCAACTTACAGGGCTCAACTCAGGGGAACTGATGATTAAATTTTCACTGTGAGCATTTAGGCCTCAGAAATTGTCTACAAATCAGTGCTGGATTTATTGTTCTGTTGATTGCCTAGACTTAAGAAAGTGATGTCGAAAATGTTAATAATATAGATTTACAAGTTTACCACGTGTACTTTTTTGCAGAGAGCCAGATATTAAACATTTACTAGCACTCTGTTTCCTGGGGTCCATAAACATGATTTTTTATATATTTTAATAATAAATTTCAATAACTGTATTTCCTCATAATTGGTTTCCTTTGTAATCCTACACATTTTATTTTCAATATTTTTTAAAATTATTCTGTGGTGACCATAGGCTTCACAAGGCTGCCAAAGGGGTCCATGATGCAAAAAAAAACCAAAAAAAAACCTCTGGTCTAGCCCAGGCTCTTTATTTTACAGAAAAGGAAAATGAAAACTATAAAAATGACATTCCTTTAAATACTAGAACACAAATGCTGTGGCTCTTTGCAGTTTTCTCTTCTCCAAACTAAATATCAACAAGTTCCTTCAATTGAATCTTATGGTAAATTGCCTCAAGTTCCTTCTCTGTTCTTATTGACCTATAGAGTGTTGGGTCTGAAAACAGTGGTATTTGCTAGCAGAAAAAAAATATAGTTGCTTTTTTTTAGGCAATCAGGGGTAAGTGACTTGCCCAGGGTCACACAGCTTGTAAGTGTCCAAGGCCATATTTGAACAAGGATCCTCCTGACTCCAGGGCTGGTGTTCTGTCTACCATACCACCCAGCTGCCCCAAAATGTAGATATTCTTGACACAGTAACCTATCAAAAGGCCTGGCACTAAATCCCAGCTGACTCCACTGATTTTCTGCTTTGTAACCTTAGGCAAGGTTTTTGAGTTTCATTATCCCCATTTTACAGATGAATAAAGCATTACTTGCTCACTCTCCTTCCTAGGGTTGTTGTGAAAATCAGGTGAGATCATGTCTATATATTGTATATAAAATACAATGCTTTGTAAAGTGTGCTATAGTACTTTGTAAAGGGAATTACAGTAATGGAAAGTCATCAAGGTGGTATTAACCATGATAAATCACCAAAGAGTATAGATCTCATGATTTCGAATGAATCTGTGCTCTCAGATTTGGAAGTTCCCAGTGATAGAGATAAGCCCCACTCCCCAATCAATGCCTTCCCATCTTGTGTGGCTCACTCGTACAACCCAAAAGTTCTCAGCTAGAAGGCCACCCAATATGCTGGAAGCTTTCCTCCATTTCCCCTGATCCTGAGGGTGCCAGTGGACAGCACTCCTGTTTCTCACTCTTACCACTTGACTGGGTGATCTCTTCCCATCCTACCTTTACTCGTATTCTTCTCAGGGTCTCCCATCATGGACCTCTCCATTGCCAAACTCATTTTTTTGTCCTGCCAAAATAGTAATTTCTTGCTACCTTACAGAAATACCAGCAAAATGGTAGTGTTAAAAATATGGAACTCTGCTTTCAAGGAAGAAGAAAATAAGCATTTATAAAGTGCCTACTGTATGCCAGGCACTATGATAAGTGCTTTACAAATATCTCATTCAGTCCTCACAATAACCTTGTGAGTTAAATGCTTTTGAATATTTTTTACAGTTGAGGAAACCAAGGCAGACAAAGATTTAAGTGACTTGCCCAGGGTCACACAACCATTAAGTGTTTAAGGTTCAATTTGAACTCATTCTTTCTGACTCCAGACCCAGTACCCTATCTACTGTGTCACCTAGCTATCTCCTAGGGAAGTTTAGAGTTAGAAGAAAGCTTTACAATTTCCCAAAAGCAATTCAGCTTGCTCTCCTTAATCTATTTGACTCTGGTTCCTATGTGGGCTAACCATGAGGAATAAAATTACCTATGAAGTCAAAGCCAGACATATATATAAGCAGAGTAGGTGCATCTGTATTTTGTGGGATCTGAGGGACAATTCCCTGAAGGAACCCCACCACCACCACTGGACCTAGCTATGTTATCCATACTTTGGGCTAAAGACGTTAAAATACAAATGTTATCTAGAGGAGATAAGAC
Source organism: Bettongia penicillata ogilbyi (assembly GCA_023548195.1). NCBI lineage: Eukaryota > Metazoa > Chordata > Mammalia > Diprotodontia > Potoroidae > Bettongia > Bettongia penicillata. The sequence continues at coordinate 8,292,118 of JAJHZJ010000447.1, read as the reverse complement.
ATTGACGTACATCAGATATCATAAATCAAATTCTTTATTAAATTAGTTTCTCTTGTCCAGCAAGACCCTCCCAGGATCCATAGAGTCTCTCTGGTTCTGTTTCCTCTTCTATAAAATAAGATGAGATGAACTCTGAGTTTCTCTGCAGCTGTACCATTTTATTGAAATGGCATGTTGGACAAGGAAGGTCTGATGGAAGGAGGGTAGTTGAAGAAGAAAAGCAGGCCTAGAACTTGGAGCACTGCCCATAGGAAATATTACAGTAGAGATTCCTGAGCATCTCAGACCCCTGAGAGAAATGAGTACAGAAAGGAGGGGCTGAGATGTTTGAAGACAAACATCTGCCTATGTCAGTTTTGCCCAAATGTGCGGTCCAAGTTCTACCTCTATCCAACATTATTTCTTGGGAGTTGCCCTGTACCGTACTTGAAAGGCACAATAACAGTAACTTTATAGGGTCATATATTGCATGTTATAAAATAATTGGGGATTTTATTGGTGTAGAATCCTATACTCCAGACGTCAGGGCATTTTTAGAAAATCAACATTCATTGAAGTAATATTAGCTTTTCTTAACTACCTCTAAGGTCTTTTATCTCCCTTTCATGGGAGTAGTAAGTTTATAGTGCTCCTTCAGAGGGATTACTGGTATCCCTATTGATAAACAGGAAGTCTTTAGTTACAAAAAATATTTGCTATTTCCTGCTTGCTCAATTCAAAAACCTTCATCCTGACAAAAAGATTTTACTTCCTCCAATTTGCCCCTCAACTGAAAAGAGGCATCCACAGGATAGTCAGAGTGTCCCCATCCTTATCTGAGGCATGAATTAAAAGCATGAATTTCATTAGATTAAGGAGAAAATGGTATGTTTTTACCTCCCTTTCTCTTGCATTTTGTCCCCCAACTCACAAAGGAAGACTGCTATGTGTCTCTGGCTTTCGATTTCCTCTTCTATAAGATAAATTCTTGTCCAATCCCAAATTAGTGGTACAGGTTCAAGATTTCTGGAATAGCAACATTCTCAAACCATCTGCTCTGCCACACACACTCACACACACACACACACACACACACACACACACACACACACACACACACACGTGCACGCATGCAAAGCCATCAACCAAAGCAGCAATCCTCTTTAACAAAGAAGCCTGACATCTTTGCCACCACCTATACCAACTGCTGACCACTTGTCACCATAGGGTAGGCAAGCCCAAGAGCACCAGAAATAGCAGCTTCTCTCCCAAAAAAAATACCACCAGTCCTGCTTCCAGCCTGAACCTACAGCTATCATCCAGGGAAGTAACCCTTAAGATTAGGTAACTTGGCAACTGTCTCTCCAGGTGCTAAAGTCCCCACCTCTGTAGCTATTAAAGATAAAATAAAAATGAAAACAAATTGTCTATGCTAAGGTATTTGGTATTGCCAAATAATTCAGTATCAAAAACTAACATAGTTTAATGGAATTGACACTAAAAACCATCAGTTCTCCTGCAGCTCCCTAAGGACCATGAGATTTTTTCATCTGACTTACAGCTGAACCCAAATGTGTATTGTCTTCCCCATTAGGCTGAATTTCTTCAGAACAGGGGTAGTCTTATATTTCTATTTGGGTCTGGAGCACAAAGCACTCAGTGTTTTGCCCATAGTAAGTGCTTAATGTTTTTTTCCATTCATTCATTCCTCCATAAGATTTCAAATTTCCCTTTTTCTGAAATGAACATATTTTTGACCTTTCATAACTGGCAGCTGTGACCTTTTAGAGCTCACAGAATAGAAGTCAGAAAGAAACCACTGTATCTGATCAATCTTCTCAGTAAACACATGTCCCTCTAGCTAAATCTACAATAGACTTCCCAGGATAATACCAAATGGAGTCAGCAATTTTCTGGTGCCAAAGTTTGTATTGTAATTTCACTAACAGAATGATCTAGTGGAAAGAGCCCTGAACTAGAAGTCAGGAGGGCTGAAATCTGAATTCAGAACAAACCCTAACAGTGTCATTGTGACCTAAACTTATTCAACCTATTCCAGACTGTTCCTCACATTTAGAAGGCTCTTCTCTCCTCCCTCTGCCTATGCAAATTTTACCTAACCTTCATGTGAAAAGCCATCTTCTCCATGAAAGTCTTACCTGCTCCTGGGCAATAATACAAGAACTTTTTGTATCTGTCTTTTTCACCTTTACCTTCTACCATATATTATGGACATCTGTGTCCATTCCTTATTTCCCCATCTAGATTGTTAGTCCCACAAGATAGGAATTCTTATTCCTCTTGGAATGCCTTGCAAATAGCAGCTGCTCAAAAAAATATTTTCTGAAACATTGTTGGATGACCAACTTTGATAAACTTAGCTCTTTTCAGTAATGCAATGATCTAAGACAGTTCCAAGATTCATGACAGAAAATGCTATCCACATCTAGAGAAAAAACTGTGGAATCTGAATGCACATCAAAACATACTATTTTTCCTTTTATTTCTTTGGGTTTTTTTCTTTTTCATGGTTTTTCCCTTTGCTTCTAATTCTTGTTTACAACATGACTAATGTGGCAATATGTTAAAAAAAAAATTACTGAACAGGCCCTGGAATCTAGAGGACCTGATTTCAAAACCTCAAACACTAGCTGTGTGACCCTGGGCAAGTCATTTAACTCCAATTGCCTTCAAAAATAAAAAATAAAAATATTTGCTGAATAACTGAATGAGCCTCACTTTCTCTGTCACGACTGCACCATCTTCTTTTCCAATCATATTTGTCCTCCATGGGGTTTTTCCCCCACTCCTCATGCTCATAGATGACACCCTGCAACCTCATTGAAACCTACTCTTCTCCTTTCCATTTCCCTTTCTACTAACTTTTGATATTTACAACTGGTTTGAAAGGTATGAGGGAGTGAATCAATGGAAAAGAGAGCTGAGCTAGTCTCCATACAATCCCCAAATCTTACTGTCTTAACTATGCCACCTTTCCCAGAATGTCTAGTGAGCAGCAAAATTGATGAATGTGAATATAATCATTATTTATTCCTTGCCTCAACTTATTTTTTAAAATTTATTTTAGTTTTCAACCTTCACTTCCATAAGATTTTGAGTTCCAAATTTTCTCCCCCCACTCTTCTTCCCCATTCCAAGATGGCATGTAATCTGATATAGGTTCTACATATACATTCATATTAAGCATTTTCACATTAGTTATAAAGAAGATTTAGAACCAATGGGAGAAGCCATGGGAAAGAAGAAACGAGGGAGACAGACAAAGAGAGAGAAAGAGAGAGAGAGATGGGGGGAGAGAGAGAGGGAGGGATGGGGGAGGGAGAGCGGGAGAGATAGGGGGAGGGAGAGAGAGGGAGGGAGAGACAGAGACAGAGAGAGACAGAGACAGAGAAAGAGAGAGAGAGAGAGAGAGAGAGAGAGAGAGAGAGAGAGAGAGAGAGAGAGAGAGAGAGAGCATGCTTTGATCTGCATTCAGACTCCATAGTTCTTTCTCTCTCTTTCTCTGGATGTGGACAGCATTTTCCATCACAAGCCTTTCAGAGTTGTCTTAGATCCTTGAATTGCTGAGAAGAGCTAAGTCTATCAAATTTAGTCATCACACAATGTTGCTGTTCCTATGTACAACATGCTCCTGGGGCTGCTCACTTCACTCAGCATTGGTTCATGCAAGTGTTTCCAGGATTTTCTGAAGTCCACCTGTTCATCATTTCTCATAGCACAGTAGTATTCCATTACATTCAAATACCACAATTTGTTCAGCCATTCCCCAATGGATAGGCATCCCCTCAGTTTTTAATTCTTGGTCACCACAAAAAGGGCTACTATAAATATTTTCATACGTGAGTGCTTTTCCCTTTTTCATGATCTCCTTGGGATACAGCTCTAGAAGGGGTATTGCTGGGTCAAAAAGTACACACAATTTGATAGGCCTTTGGGCATAATTCCAAATCGTTCTCCAAAACTGTTGAATCAGTTCTCAATGCCACCAACAATGCATCAGCGTTCCAATTTTCCCATTTCTCCAACATTTATCATTTTCATATTTGTCATGTTTGCCAATCTGATAAGTCTTAATACCTCAGAATTGCTTTGTTTTGCATTTCTCTAATCAATAGTGATTTAGAGAATGTTTTCATGTGACTATAGATAGCTCTAATTATTTCCTCTGAAAACTGCCTGTTCATATCCTTTGACCATTTATCATTTGGGGAAGGATTTGTATTCTTATAAATTTGACTCAATTCTCTATATATTTTAGGAATGACTTGCCTCAACTTCTTGGTGGAGATGCAAACCAGAGAGAGAAATTAACTCCTTCAGAGGCAACTAGATGGTGCAGTGGATAGAATACTAGGCCTGGAACCAGGCAGACCTGAGTTCAAATCCAGCCTCAGATACTTACTAGCTCTGTGACACTGGGCAAGGCACTTTGCCTCAGTTTCTTAGACTGTAAAATGATAAAAACAACAGCACCCACCTGTTTTGCATGATTGTTGTAAGGCTCAAATGAACTAATGTTTTAAGGCACTTAGCACATAGTAGGTGTGATATAAATGTTTATTTCCTCCTCTCTCCCCTCAGAGGCAAGCTTCTTTGTTGGTGTTCAACCTGATGGGGGAACTTTCTCCAACCACACAAATGAATAATTCATCTGGTGTTATATATGACTCATACAGTAGTCTTAGATGAATCCAAGGTTTTGAGACACTAAATAACTTGTCAACAGAGATCTTCAAGACTCTATGGCCAGACCTCTATCATTATCTATATGTGTATGTACCTGTATACAAAGTAACACACACACACGATGGAAACTTACAAACTTACTGTAACAGCACACCCCAGTATAGAAAAGGTATTAAACCAAATTCTCTCATTTTTAATGTCTCTATATCTACTGGTTCCCTCCCTGCTATCTAAACTTATCAAAGTCTCCCTCATCCTTCAAAAAACTCTCAGTAGACATTACCATGCCTGTTATCTATCATCTTAAAACTTTCTCCCCTTTACCACAAAGGAGTTTTCCTTTAGGAAAAAAAAATGCTAAAAAAAAAAAAACAAAACACATTTCTTCCACTCCTCTCCCAATCTGCTGAACCGTCTGGAATTTGGCTTCAGATTTCAAAACAAAACTGAAATTGTTCATAATTTCTTAATTGTCAAATCTAGTGGACTTTTCACAGTCCTCATCCTTCTTATTGACTTCTCCATGGCATTAAACATTATTAACCACCTTTTCCTCCTGGATACTTTCTCTAATCCGAGATTTTGTTTTATTTGTAGGTTGGTGGGGTTTTTTTTGGGGGGGGTTAGTATTTGGTCACACTGTTCTCTCTTGCTTTTCTTTTATTTCTCTTTATTTTATTCTCTTTTCACAGTCTCTTTTAATGTATGATAACCAATGCCTTCTCCTTAACTGTAGCTCTACGCCAATATTCTGTCTCAGGCCCCCCTCTCTTTACTGTCTACCCTTTCATACTTGGTAACATCATCAGCCCCATAGGTTTGATTATTATCTGCAAGAGGCAGGGCTAATGGCCATCAGTCTCTTAGAATACTTTTAATTTGGAAATGATATAAGCCATTTATATTGCTCTAACCAGTTAACAAAAAGGTTTACTTTGCCCTAATACAAGGATATGCCACAGGGGTACAGCATGACTTGCAGTAAACTTTGGCAGGCTAAGCCTACCTGTCCTCCTCATGAAAATGCATCTGGTCATAGGTCATCAGGACAACTTTTGTAGTCTCAGGAACTCACCAACTTTGAGAAGTTCGGATACCAAGTGGCTGGGACTTTTAATGTCCTGAAATGATCAGGAAGCTGCATCAGGGAAACCAACTGGGTTCCAAGATTACTTTGGCTCCTTTTAAGGAAAACTAATTCCTATTGTAGAAAAAAAGAAAGGTGAACCTAACCCACGTTTTGGGAGGAAATATGACACTACCTCGAGAGAGATGACTATCAGATGTGAATATCTCTCCTCACCTGCAGTCAGTCCTACATTATCAACTTCCTATCAGACATTTCATCAAACTGGATATATCATGGGCAATTCAAATTCCTCACATCTGAAACAGAACTCATTGTCTTTCCCTTAAAAACTCACCTGCTTTGACTATTTTTTTGTTTTGTTTTGTTTTCTTATGTTGTTTCTCATGGTTTCTCCCAATCATTCCAATTCTTCTTTACAACATAACTAATGTGAAAATATATTTAATAGGAATGTATATGTAAAACCTATATCAGATTGCAGGTCATCTTAAGGAGGGAGGGGGGAAAATTTTAAACATATGGAATGTTAAAATAAATAAACTTTAAAAAATAAAAATATAGTGTTTAAAAAAAAAAAGAAAAAAATCCACCTGCTTCCAAAATTCCCAATCTCTATCTGGGGCACCATCATTCTTCCAGTCTCCTAGGTTCACAATCTTGGTATCATCCTAGACTCCTCATTCTCAATCACCCCCACATATCCAGTCAGTTGCTAATTATATCTTATCATTTCTATCTCTGTCACAATTCTTGAATCCATATTCTTCTTTCCACTTACAGTTATCACCATAATCAGACCCTTATTATCTCTCATCTGTGGTACTACAATAGTCTCCTAATTGACCTAGCTGCCTCTAGTATTCCCCCAACTCCAATCTAACACCAAACCCAACAACCTCAATGATTTTCCTAAGGTATTGTTGAAACCACATCACCACAACAACCCTTCCTCAATAAACTGCCATGGTTCCCTAGAATCAAATGTAAACTCTTCTTTGGAGTATTTAAAACTCTTCAAAACTTGGCACCATTTTACCTTTCTAAACTTGGAATACATTACTCCCCCATTCATACACTTTACAGTCTACAGAAACTATGCTTCTTGTTCCACCTCACACAACACTGTATATTTGCACCAGCTATCCTCCAGACAGAGAGGGAGAGAAAGAGAGAGAGAGAGAGAGAGAGAGAGAGAGAGAGAGAGAGAGAGAGAGATGGAGAGAGGATAGACAGATAAATAGAGAGATAGATAGATGGATAGATGAATGGATGGATGGGATAAATAGACAGATGGACAGATTGATAGATATATGATAGATGATAGATAGATAGATATGTAGACAGGGATATAGATATAAAGATAAAGATATTCCCTCCCCATCTTAGCCTCTTGAATCTCTGTACTCCTTCAAGGCTCACCTCAAACTATATGAGATTTTTCCCTCAGCAACTAATGTCTTCCTTCCCAAGGATAACATATACCTAGTGGGCGGGTTGGATACATATATACACAAATGTGTGTTTATACCCCAAATGGAGTCACAAAGAGTTGGACGTGACTGAATAATGGCTGCCCAACAATAATACATATATACATATTGAGAGAGTTAGGAGGGGGGTCAATAAGAGACTCTAAGAAGATGCCCAGGCCCAGCATACCAATTCAATTTAATGTGCTTCAATAAAATATGCACAGAGACAGACTTTGAAAGTGATGAGATAGGAGCACTCACCACTTCAACAGTCTTGTGATTAGACATAGTCTGAAAACAGTACACATCCTAGTTTGACAATGGTGGCCACTTATCTAAGAATCAGCCCCACCAAAAACCCATAAAAATGCTAAAAAAAAAATCTATGGTTAACTTGGTGATTTGTGACTTGCTTTTTTGAATAAATTATGTAAGACTGGTAGGAAGTATTCATAATGGCAAAAAATAGCGGTGTGGCATCTCATTTCCATCATTATGAGAATGGCCTTCTGATGCCAATATCAACAGTGCTACACGTGTCATGAAGTAAGGATTGGACCCTTTCATTTAGGTGGGCAAGCCAACAAGGTATTTTTTCAAAGACAAATGATGAAGGAAGCTGTTGTATGGGTATGAGTTATTTATAGGAGTAAGCTTTAAGCCCTTCCTTGTGCTTTGGGTTGAAGGCAGTGGTTTGGGATTGGAAACCCTCCATTGGAGGAGACTGGTCAGGAATGCAGGTCTTCAGTCACCTCTAATCTCTACCCAAATGGAGCCACTTCCTCAAACGAGCTGGGCCCTCCCAGTAGCCCCTGTTTAAAAAAAGAAAAAAAGACAAAGAAAGGATGTATAATTTATAGCGAAACCATCAAGATGCTGAAAAAAAAAAGAAATTACAGACCAATGGGAGAAACTTAACATAGTCCTATGGCTAGAGTACTACACAAGGTAGAGTCCCATACTTGGGTTTGAATTCATTCCCTGCTACAGATTTATTGTGCTGTCTCTCAGACCTTCATTTTTTTCTACCTCTCAAGCAGTCAACCTGACCTATTTCACATGGTAATATTGAATAGTACCTGGAAGGTATTATAGTGCTATGGAAACATAAGCCCTCATTATTAATATTGTAATTTAGTCAGAAGATCCTCTTGGTTGTAGTGAGGAAAGATAGTGTGAGGGACATGAGGCAGTCAACTTGGGATACCCCTTCTAATCTAGAAGATAAAGGTTCATTCTTGGAATTAGGAAGACCTGCCTTGAAACCTTTGATACTACCTATGTGACCCTGGAAAATCCCCTTAACCTCTCTAAGACTAGCTTCTTCTGTAAAATGGAGTTAATAATACCCATAACACTCCTTCACAGGGTTATTATGGGTCTCTAATGAGATAATTTATGTAAACTACCATATAAAATTCACTCATTTTTATGAGAAAGAGGATTATTTCCCTGGAAGCATTTCCCTTGAACTCAATCAATAATATACTAGAAGAAGTTCCTAGAAACTAGCTTTGTATGTGATTGAAACAATACTTACTTTAGCAATCCATTCCAATAGAGAAAAGGCATCATATCAGCTTTCATAAAGTACATGGAGTAGCGTTCTTTACTCTGGTCAAAAGGAAAGGTTTCTAGAGGCTGAGCGTTGTAGTCAAATTCGGCAAGTATCACCTTGTTGTAGTTTGTAACAAGTGGACAAGACGTGTATCCATCATACTGAAATCAAGAATCAGGAAAAAGAGAGTGACACATATTTCTCTCAAGCAGAATGAACTTTTGAAAGTATTTAAAGAGGTTTTGAGTTTTTTTAAAAAATAATTAAGAAGATCATGGTAAAAATGGGGGTAACAATCCCAGGTAAGCTAAGAAGAAGTATTTTTATGTACCTTGAGCTAAGTAACTCTTACAACATAATACCTTTCTGACAGGCTCTTGATTCTTCATTACCAGAGAAATTGTGCGGTCAAGTACTCCAGACTGAGCAGCTATAGGAGAAAAATGAACAGTCAGGACAGTGCTATTCATTTTATTTCATCAGTTTGTAAATTAATTTCATTGTAAAATAAGTTATGTTGGGGGCAGGAGATGTGCCACTCCCACAAAGGTTGCATACATCCTCATAGACACAAACCTACTCATCTTTCCTTTTCTTTCCATTTCTGGATTCCCAAAAATCTCTAGCTATTGGCAAAGGAAGGTTCATTCATTTCAACACACACACACACACACACACACACACACGAACATGAATGGACTAGAGTCAGCTGTACTGGCACATGAGAGTTGGATGTTAAATTTTCAGTATGAGTATTTATACATCAAAAATTGATAAATGTTACAAATCAGAGATTGATTTATTGTTTTGTTGATTTTTCTAGACTTAAGAAAGTGAAAGAAAAATCTTAATAATGTAAACTAAACTTAAAAGTATGTCATATGTATATTTTCCCTCAGAGATCTGGGTGTTATACATTTTCAAAACACCCCTGCACATGCCCCATCTCTCTTCTGGTCTTTCTGGAAGAAGAAATTAACAAGATTGTTTATTTCAAACAAAAGAAGAGAGTCAGGCTGCATCTCTCCACGCCACTTCCCCATTCTTTTAGTGCATATGTCAGCAGCAGCTTTTTTGAGAGAATTCTAACATTTTACTTAGATATCTGTAACTTACTTCTTTGAAATAAACCCTCCTAGGTATCATTATGGAGCAGCTAGGGGTCAAAGTGGATCATACTAGAACTGAAGTGAGGAAGACTCCTCTTTCTGAGTTCACATTCAGCCTCAGATACTTACTAGCTGTGTCACCCTGGGCAAGTCACATAATCTCTTTGTTGTAGTTTCCTCATTTGAAAAAAGAGCTGGAGAAGGAAATGGCAAACCACTCCAGTATCTTTGCCAAGAAAACCTCAAATGGGGTCAACAAAGACTTAGACACAGGTATAAGGATTAAACAACAAGGTGTTACACTTCTGTTCTAGGACAGAGTAAGGCTGTACAAAGTCTTTATCCAGCTCTGCCTCACTTAAACCCAATTAACCCACAAGTAAAGACATCAGTTTTTTGATATCGATGGTCTTCTTGTGAGAACCTAGGAAAAACAGTAACATCTAGGACAAAATATACATGAAGGAAGGAAGCATTTATTATGAGTTATATGTCAAGTTGTTCTAAGGGCTGAGCATACCAATAGAAAAGTGAGACAGTCCCTGACCTCAAGAAGTTTACATTCTAGTTGGAAAGTAGGGGAGCATAGGGAGAGTAGTCCCCAGGGAGGGATATTTAGGTTTTGAAAGTCACAAATGGTGAGCAGGGCCATAGGGAAGTAGACTAGTCACCCAGGAGCAATGGCTTTTCCCCCATGTTAAGGTCATCATGTTTGCCAGATTAGAATAAAAAAGGGGAAGAGGCTACTCTCCATTATTTCTGCTGTAGTTTTCAATGACAGTAATATATTATGATCCCATAGGAATGTAAATGGAGATGTAGTATGGGCTGGACTTGGGGGTCAAAAGAAAATTAATCACCCCCTTGGGTACCCTTTAACCTCTGTAAGCCTCAGGTTTTTTTTTTCATTTATTAAATGATGAAAAAATTATTAGCAATGCTTTCATTAAAACACTTTGAAAAAAGTACCATACAAATTTCAGTTAATATTATTGGAGCACATTATTCCTGACCATATCACCAGCATTAGCAGGGGCAGTGGCGGTCTTCTAGTATCATGAAAGACAACTGAAAAAAGGCAGTGTGGTATAGGGGAGATGGAAAAACCAATCTGGAGTCAAGAGGGCCAGGATTGAATCCCAGTTCTACAGTTCACCACTTCTGAGACATAGGACAACCCTTTTAGCCTTTCTAAGATTCAGTTTCCTCATCTGTTAAACACAGTGCCTAGCACATAGCAGGCACTTAATAAAATTTACCAATTAGTGATAGACTCTTTAGTCACTTACTCCACAAGCATTTATTAAGCACTTACTATTGTTTGAGGCAATTCCATATAGTAAGTTCTTCAACAGCCTGCTTGTGATTTTGGCAGACATAGTCCTATTTAAGATCACAGATTTAGAGCCAGAAGGGACCTCATAAATCTTCTCATCTAACCCTCTCATTTTACAAATGAGAAAACTGAGGCCCAGAAATGTTAAGTCACATGACTAAGATAATACAGTAAGTCAGAAGCAGAGATGGGCTCAGGTTCTCTGACTCATTGTTTTCTCTTTAAAACAGAGGAAGGGGAAGAGGAGGAGGAGGAGGAGGGGAGAGAGAGAGAGAGAGAGAGAGAGAGAGAGAGAGAGAGAGAGAGAGAGAGAGAGAGAGAGAAAGTTTATTAATAGACTTAGGTTGCCTGACTTGTATCTACATAATGTGAAGAGGACATAAAGAAGGCTCTAAATCTCAGATATGGTGGATGGACCCCCAGAGGTGAATATATGAAAGAAAACACAGACAAGAGTTGAACAAGAGGGGCAGGCATAAAGGGACTGTAACCTGAATCACTGAAAGGAAATCTAAACTGATAAGCTAATATCTCATAATAACTTTTACTGTCATTCGGTCATTTCAGTAGTATCTGACTCTGCATGATCCCATTTGGGGTTTTCTTGGCAGAGACACTAAAGTGGTTTGCCATTTCATTCCATATCATGAGTTTATATTCCGGAGGTAATAGGGGAGCCATTGAAGGTTCTTGGATACTAGAGTGGTTTGCCATTTCCCTCTCCAGCTCATTTTACAAAGATGAGAAAACTGAAGTAAAAGAGGTTAAGTGACTTGCCCAGGGTCATGCAGCTAGCAAGAGTCTGAGGCTGGATTTTGGGTCTTTCTGATTCCAGGTCCAGCTCTCTGTTCACTATGCCACCAGATCCATTGGAGTATGAAGAGACACAGCAAATATTTGTCATTAGTTATCACAGCAACTTCCTGGTCTGTCTGAATTGTAAAAATAATGCAAGTTTTTTAATCTTACCCACTGCGGCAGCTGTTTTTGATGTGGGAAGGTTGGTACAGTCTCCAATGCCGAAAATATTTCGGTATCTCTTGTGCTGCAGAGTTTCTTTGTCCACATCTACCCAGCCAGCAGCATCTGCAACAGGACTCTCCCTGACCACATCTGGCGGCCCCATGGGTGGAGTGACATGAAGCATGTCATACTAAGGAAAAAGAAAGAGAAGATATAATAAACCTGTGACTCTTTCTTCAGTCTTCTTGCTGGGGCCTCAGAATCGTGATAAGTCCATTAGACTCATACCCATATCGGGCACATAACAAATCTTCATGTTCTAGAAACCTACATGCTCTCCTGGCATACCATCCTCTTCCTACCCTCAAGTCTCTCTCCCCACTCTGGCCCATCCTATATACTATAATCCTGGAATATCCTTTAGATTTTTAATCATTTCAACTAACATTTTAAGTACTTCTTGTGTAACATTGCACTGTACCAAACTGATAGTCCCAAGAACAGATATCTGACCATGCCACTCCTCTGTCCAAGAACCTTCAATGGCTCCCTCAAGAATATAAACTTATACATCCTAGGGAGTTATAATTCTTAGAGGCTTGGAAGTTCCTTAAAACTGATTCAACTGTCATAGTACATCCTACTAGGGTGCAAAGAAACTGGCATCATAAGGTATGTAAAGCTTGTGAAAGGCTTTGTTCTTCTCTACTCTTGGTAACCACCTAGCCACCTTAGTGCCTATATACCAGAAGAATAATCATTTATCATAGTTGGGGTTACAAAAGGCTAATTTTTTAAAAAACTTTTGAAGGCATGTATACCATACATCTTGGAGCAGAGTAAAAGCTGGTAGTTTGGGTACTAAAGCTAATCTGGGAAGCAGTGGATGGAGTGATGGGCCTGGAGTCAGGAAGACTCATCTTCCTGAGTTTCCATCTGGCCTCAAACATTACTAGTTGTGTGATTCTGAGCAAGGCAATTAAACCTGTTTGCCTCAGTTCCTCATCTGTAAAATAAGCTGCACAACATTGTTCGATGATGAACTATGATTGACTTAGCTCTTCTCAGCAATACAATGATCCAAGACAAGTCCAAGACACTCATGATGGAAATTGCTATTCGCATCATAAGAAAGAACTGATGGAGTCTGAATGTAGAATAAAACACATTATTTTCATTTTTATTTTTTCATGTTTTTTTCTTTTGCTCTGTTTCTTCTTTCACAATATGACTAATTGGGAAGTATGTTTTACATGATTGCACATATATAACCTCTATCAAATTGTTTAACGTCTTAGGAAGGAGGGAAGGGAAGGAAGGAGGAAGAAAATTTGGCAAAATTTTATGTAAAAAATGAATGCTAAAAATTGTCTTTAAATGTAATTGGAAAGAATAACATACTATTTAAAAGAAAAAATAAAGGAACTGAGAATATTGACTCTAAGGAGAGAAAAAGAATCATTCTGCAATCAAAAAATAAAATGAGCTGGAGAAGGAAATGGCAAAGTATTCCAGCATCTAAACCCCAAATGGGATCACAAAGAATTGGACATGACTGAAATGATTCAACAAGACCTTAAACAGCCTCTTCCAATATACAAGGTGAGGAAAAGAGTAGCAAAATGTATTTATAAAAATAGACCCATGCAGGACACAGGCTCTGAAGTCAGGGGACCAGATTCAAAACCTGCTTGTGATACCTGTGTGATATTGGGCAAGTCACTTAACCTCTCTGGGCCTCTTTTTCTTCATCTATAAAATGAGGATGTTGGACTATCTATCAGTGTCAAACCTAACTGGAAAAAGTTCCCTTTGAACCATATGTCGACTTAGAAAAGGGCAAATTAACGTTATCTATGTTGTGCTGTATTCTTATGTATTTTGTTAAACATTTCCCAGTTCTACCTTAATTTGATTTCAGCAGCACTCCAGAGTTTTTTGTGCTGCTTGTGGCTGTTTGACATCACTGAACTAGATGCCTCCCACCCCCCAACCCCCACCAAGGTCTCTCTGAGCTCTAAATTTATGATCTGTGATTGTAGATGCCATTTACTAAAGGAATAGTGATGGCATGTCTCCTTTGATGATTGTTATATGTGGTTTATCCTTCATTTTTGAAGACGACCGTGGTATCAGGAAGATGATACCATGGCTTACAAGTGACTTGGGATTTAAGTGAGGAAGGGCTGTGCAAAGTCATCAGTCTCACTTTCTCCTCCAGAGTCATCTGGTTCTAGTGGCCAGATATACATCAGGACAAGTGAAGATAGCCCAGGATACAGTGGGAGACTTTGGCCTTTTGGGGCTAAGGTTTTTCTGAGTTCTCACTTTGAGTGATGCAAGGCTGCACAGGCAAACCCAAGGATCGGACACAGGCTTACATCAAAACCTACTCCTATGCTCTAGTCCCCTTCCCTTGTTTCAATGCCATGGAGATCTCAACCCCAAGATGTGGACATTTGCTTAGGTTATGACAGCCAAAATGGCCACAGCCTTTTAGGAGCAAAAGTCTGCCAAGGGCTGCAACCTGGAAGCACCAGTGCTGTAAAGCTCCAACCTGCCAGTGCCAGGGAAAATAAGCTCTGAATTGCTAGTGTTGGGTTAGAGAATTGAAGAACAGATTACATAACCATTACAGGGCACAAAGCAGATGAGGGACTCTCCACCAAGCCTGAAAGAAATAGCATAGCACCCAGATGGGGCCATTTCTGACCAACTGACCACCCAAAAGTCAGTTGGTGTAATATAGTAAAAATGTTAAACAAGAGAGGGTATAAATCAGTGGTGTAAGAGGGGCCTTGCCATGGGGACACTTCCAATAATTAGCATTGTTCTAGGAGCAATGTATAATGGAAAAAGTATCTGAAGTAAGCCCTACAAGATGCAGAAAGAATGTAGAGGGGAGAGACTAGAATGGATACCCTGGAAACTCTGACTGCATAAAGAATACAGAGAAAAGAAAGAGACTCTTGGGTAATCATAGAAATCATGAATCAAACAATGAGGATCTAGAGTAAACAGAAAAGATGGATAATGAAGTGAATTAGAAAAATTCTTTTTGGAAAGGGAAACAAAAAAACCTGGACCTTATGTCACTCCAGAGACATCCTTGATATCATACATGCCCCTAGTCTATTAAAGGACTGCTTAATAGACTTTCTCTGGATAAGAGCCTGACATGAGTGTCCTACAGCTCTCTGTCCCAGGCCATGTTCTCTTCCCTGGCTATACTATTTCACTTGTTGATCTCATGAGTTCCCATGGATTCATTTATCTTCTCTATGCTGATGATTCTCAGATCTGTTTATCCAGCCCTAACCTCTCTTCTGACCCCTAGTCTTACATCTCCAACTGCCTACTGGACATCTCCAAGTAGACGTCCAGTAGACATCTTAAACTGAATATATGCAAAATTGAACTCATATCTTTCCTCCTAAACTCTTCCTAACTTCTCTATAACTGTCTAGAATATCACCATTGTCCCAGTCATTCCACTCCTCACTCTCATTCCCCATATCCAATTTGCTACCAGGGCCATCAATTTTACCTTCATAACATCCCTCATACATGACCACATCTCTTCTCTATCATTGTCATCACCCTGGTGCAGGCCTTCATGCCCGAACTATTGCAAAAGTTTATTTATTGGTCTTCCTACCGTAAGTCTCTCTCCATCCAAGTCCATCCTCCATTCAATTGTCAAAGTGATCTTTCTAAAGCATAGGTCTGATGATGTTACCTCCCTATTCAAAACTCCTGTGGCTCCCTATCAACTCCAAGACCCATTATAAAACCTGTTTGGCATTCAAAGACATTCATAACCCACTCTCCCCTTCCCCCATTAGCCAAATTATCTCATTGGATCCTCACATACTCCTAAGAGGTAGGTGCTATTGTTATCTCTATTTTATAGATGAGGAAACTGAGGTTCATAGATATTAAGCAACTTACTCAGTCACACAGCTAGTAAGTGTCCAAGGCAGGATATGAAATCAGGTCTTCTTTAACTCCAGGTCCTACTATAGAGGAGACTCTACCAGAACCTCTCAAGAGTGAAGGGGGCTACTCACCGAAATCACTTTGGTCTCTCCAGGATTGTCTAAGTCCTCAAACACTGCTTCATATTTTTCTGGCCGAACTTCAATAAGGTTTTGCCGGTAGTTCACATGGAGGTTCCTGGCCTTGATAATTTCTTCTAGGGCATTGGCATACTTCTTAACCCCAAAAATGACTCCCAGAGAAGTGTTGAAAATTATATTAGCATTGGCTCGCTTTCCTGTCTGAGAAAAAAAAATAGCAGAGGAGCGAATATGTGAGACCAGTAATTACCAAGAGTGAACTGGTTTCTTCTTCTTCTCTTTGAAGAAGAATCTAGTTTTCTTAGATGATTTCAGTCCTTGCCAGTGTTACCCACATACTTTGATGAGTTGGATAACCTTCTACTCTCATTTTACTCTCTGCCAATAACATGGTAGCCAAGGGGGAACAAGAGATCAGAGTCAAAGGTGAGGGCACAAGAATTGAAGGTCTGAGCTGGAAATGCCCAGGTCCAAGGAATTATAAATCATTAGCACAGGTTAGAAATGAAACCAGTATAAAGCGATAACCTGAAGGAATACAAATTTGGAATTACCTTTGTCATACATCCCAGAGGAGATAATATTCTCTCCCAAATCCCAAAGCAGGTAGAGGAAGCAGGTAGACTATTTGGATTCCAAAGTCAACCTAAGTCTAGTCAAAGGCTTCACACATACAACACTACCTCCCTTCTAAAATCTTAAGCCATACTTTGTGCCAAGAACAAAAAGGATGAGAATAGATAATAACAAACAATAATATTAACTATCATTTATATATGACTTAAGGTTTATAAAGTACTTTACATATGCTAATTCATTCAAGCCTCACAACAACTCTGGGAAGGAGGTACTAACATTCCAGTTTTACAAATGAGGAAACTTAGACACAGAGACGCTAAGCAATTTGTCCAGGATCACATAATTAGCTAATTTCCAATGAAGGATTAGAATTCAGGTCTTCCTGATTCCAAATTCCATACTCTATACACGGTGCCAAGTACCTACTTAGGTAGCAAGTACCATGCTGGTAATTGCAGGCATACTTTTGTCCAGCCTAATATTTGGCAGTGTGTGATTATCTATGCCTTTGAGAAGAACTAGTAATTATCTGAAATTCCAATGAATGAAATTCACAATTCTATATGTAATTATCTTTTACTGTCTTTTGTATATAAAGATATTAAAGTTCATAATTTTTTAATTCATAATTTTTATAAAATAAAATACAAATGCCTACTAGAGGGACAATATATGAAGTCCACAGTCTTGATGGTTAATTACATAGATGCCTATTTTTCCCTTGAGAATAATTCTTCATTACAGTGAGTTCAAATTCCCTCCTTGCTAAGCAGTGACACATCAGAGTTGAGTGCAGATATTAAACACCCTCTGAAAGTTTAAAAGGTTTCTGGGCCACAAATGCCACAAATCAAATTAAGGAACATGAGTGCTCATCTTCACAGTCAGAGAAGGATCACTTCTATCACTTACATACACATCCTCATCCTCGATTCCCCAGGATATTATTGCTGCCACCCCAATAAAAACAAATAATTTTAAGATTGCATTTCTTCCTCATTTCCAATGAACCAATTTTGTTGTTTATTTTGAATAGATTTTGCGTTCACACATGTGTGTGTTTATGCATGTGTATATATGTATGTATGTATATGTATGTGCATACACATATGTGTATATGTGTGTGTTTTTATATATGTATATATAATTCCCCCTCCTTCCAGTAGAATATAATCTCCTTGAGGACAGAGAATCTTTTTCATAACCCCCAATGCCTGGAACATAGTAGGTCTTTAACAAATGCTTCCTGATGCCGTTAAGTACTAGGGAATGCAAATATCATTAAGACGCAGTCCTTGGTCTCAAGAGGTTTACAATCTAGTAAACTCCGAAACAAGGACTGAGCCTTTTTAGAAGTGTCAGGAGAGAGAGAGAGAGAAATAGTCCAGCAGCAGTCACTGAACTCAAGTGCTACAAGCCTCTCTCTCAGTCCTGGAAATGAAACATACCTTCCTCATGTAAGCTTCTGACAAATACATGATCTTCTGTGGTGCCCCTGCGCACTTCACCGGAGTGTTCGGGAAAGTGAAGATGGCATTTCCCTCCTTGAAGCCCTGCAGAGCCTTCCATGTTTTCTCCACAGTTTCAGCAGAATAATTAGACCCTATTTTAGGATATCTAAAACCTTCAGGCAAACCTTTGATCTGAAACAAATTAGACAAAGAAGGTTTAAAAAAAACCGTTATGTTTTTGAGACAAGAGTGCTCTCAAGTTTGAGCATAGACACCACACTGTATATGTCTCAGACAAACCAAGGCTAGGGGAAGACTTTAATTTAGAAATGCCAAGGTCACCCACTGCATCCTGGGCCATCACCAGTCATCTTAACTTCTGTCCTGTCACTGGACTCCAATGACTTTGGAGGAAAGAGTGAAGCTGATGACTTTGCACAGCTCTGCCTCAATTAAATCCAATTCATGTACTTGTCAAAACATCACCTTCATGATGTCATTGCTCCTTTTTGAGAATAAAGGACAAACACAAATGATTTTAAGATTGCATTTCTTCCTCATTTCTAATGAGCCAATACATAAAAAGACATGCATTGATGTTCACTATGTGTAGTATCACTGTATGAAGTGCTAGGGATATAAACATAAATAGAAAGTGAGAGTCTCTGCCCAAAACATCTATTGGAGTGATGGCCAGGGAAGGATGATCTGGTCTGGGAAGTCACAGCAATGAGGAGCACACAGGGATGTGCCCTCTTCTGAGAGGCTATGACAGTGTTAATTCAATTATAGTTCTCAATTCAAGAAGGGGAAAACAAGGGATGGGAATTATATGCAGGAAAGATGGGGAGAAAATGGGCTGGGAAAAGATGAGAAGAATATAGGCATGATTTGGGGGAGTTCAGGGAAAAAGCAGTGGCAGTAAGTCAATATTATTATGTCTATTTATGAAAGGATAGGAAAGTAAGAGAGCTCCTAAATACGTGGCTATGTCATGCTAAGAGTTAACGAAAGACTAGAGTTGAATAAGTTTAATCCCAGATTATCTGAGTCTGAAAAGTTATGTTACCTCTGGACTGAGTTCAAATTCTTTGTCAAAACACAGGGATCTGGCAAGAAACCATCTGTGCTGCTTGTTTTGATAAAATAAAACCAGTCGTTTGCTTGGAAGAAGCACACAGATGCACAGATTTGATAGGAAGTCATGTGGATGCCTTTTTTTCCCATTTAGAACAGCTCTGTTTCATCAGAGTGAGTTCAAGCCCCTCCATGCTGGGCAGTAACAAACCAGAGCTGAGCACCTATATTACATACCCTCTAACTTAAAATGTAGCACAAAAAAAAAAAACTAATTTAATTTTTTTTAATTATCAAAAAATAAAAATAAAACTTTGTTCAAATGTGATAAAAAGAAGTCCTAGTACTCATAACATTAAAGAATAGGAGATGGAGGAGACAAGAAAAAAATCATCCCTCTATTGTTTGCATTAAGACCTCTATTAAAATACCAGGCAAGAATCTAGTCAGCCTATGTTTTAAGAAGGATGTGTAGAAATAAGAGAAGGCTTAAAGATGAATGACAAAGATGATTTAAAGGGTACAGAAACTGTCTTTGTCCCATGAGCAAAAGTTAAAGGAATAGAAAATGTTTGTTATAAAGAAGACAATCCCAAGATTCAGAGCCAAATTCCTCTGGCTCCAAATTCAGCATTCTTTCTTTTATACCACACTGCCTCCAAGGCTAATGAGGAGTTGATTACTTCAAGTTTAAAAAACATTTTTAGGAAGAAAGAAAGGAAACAAGTACTTACTCTATGCCAGGCTAAGCAATTTATAAATTTCTCCTTACAGTCCTAGAATATAGGTGCTATTTTTCCTCTCCATTTTACAGTTGAGGAAACTGAGACAGACAGTGATTATTTGTCCAGGATAACACACATACAAAGTGTCTGAGACTGGATTTGAACTCAGGTCTTTCTACTCCAGGTCCAGCGCTCTAACCCCTGTGCCCTATATTCTGTGCCACCTGCCTGCCTATGAATAAGATACTGAGAAATTTGTTCATGTTACAGTGGGAAAAGGGGAATGGATTTACATTAAAACAGAAGATAATTCAATTGGATATGAGGAAGACATTTTCTTGACTGTCAGAGGAAATAAAGAGAACAGTGACCTAAGAAAGACTAGGGGTCATACATCCTTCAAAGATATTGAGAAAACAGAAAACTATCCTTGCCTGGATTTTACATTCATCCAACCGAACTAGACCAAATAACTGTTCTATGTCCTTTCCAGTTCTGTGATTCTTTTGTTGCTCTTTAGTCGTTTTTCAGTTTTATGTCCGCATGACCCCATTTGGGGTTTTCTTGGCAAAGATACTGAAGTGATTTGCCATTTCCTTCTCCAGCTCATTTTATAGATAAGGGAACTGAGGCAAACAGGGTTAAATGACTTGCCCAAGGTCACACAGCTAGTAGGTGTCTCAGACTGGATTTGAACTCATAAAGATGAGTCTTTCTGACTCTAGGTCCAGTACCCTATCCACTATGCCATCCTTTATTTTATCATAAGATTTGAAGCTGGAAAAAACCTTAGCATTCATTTAATCCCACCTCTTCATTTTACAAATGAGGAAACTGAGTCCACAAGATTTACCTTCCATCACACAAATAGGAATTTGCAGAGCTAGAATCTGAAAGCAAATCTGGTTTCTCTACCTATTAATTCTCCACTACAAATACTAGCAAATAAGATTTTCATGGTAGTCTTTTTGCAAACACCACAGGCATTTTTATAATGAGATAACTAAATGCCCCATAAAATAATTGCCTTTGGATACTCAACCAAACTAATTCTGCCAACTCCTTTATTTGGCTCTCCTTCCATTTAAATGAAAATTCCTTCTGTCTTCTGGTTTCATTTATATCAGAATACCAATAGTAACATAATTCATTTTCTCTAGTATGATATATACTGGTGGGGAAAGATCAACACACCTCACATTTAGAGTACCAACAACTAAATCAATGGTCGTAGAAAAGCCTAAAATCTGTGAGAGTCTTAGCATCAGTGTTTTGCCCTACTTTTTGCCACTCTGCCTCTATCACCAAAGAAACGGGAAGGAACCACACAGGACTGAGGGCTACTTTGCATTTCTCTTTGTCCCATGGATTGCCACAACCAAAGAATGCATTCCCAAGGAGCCAATCTACTGGTAAAACACATCCCATGTGCTTCGGGGTAACCCTCATAAAGCAAATATAATCAGTTGCCAAAATGTACTTGAAGTCTTTCCAACATTTGAAATTTTACGTAGTTCCTTATCAGTATCCTGTGGGAACTTGAACCTGAATCCTTCAGAGGACCTGTATGGCATTTTGTGATATACTGGTTCTCTTGTTACTGACAATTTAGAATCCATTAGGTAGCAGTCCATTAAGCACTCAGGGTCACAGCAATTATACTGTCAAGTCTCATTGCCAAACTATGATATAAATCAGTGAGATAACAGCTTGGGTGTATCCGTGATCTCTTTCTCTTCTTTGCTTAGAAGAAAATAATGCTAGTAATTACAAGCTCATGTTTAGTCAACCTAACAAGCAATATTTTTAATTGAGGGGCAGTTAAGTGGCACAGGGGATTAAAACACTGACCCTGGAGTCACAAGGACCTAAGTTGACCAAGAACACTTAACATCTACTAGCTATGTGACCCTGGGCAAGTCATTTAAACCCAATTACCTCATACACACATATATACATATATACCATCCTATGTCACCAAGCACATCTAATTAATTAATTTTAATTTGCATTTATCACATTTCCCTAGCCATTAAATAAACAAAAAAAAAATTCAATGAACATAGCAAAACAAATTTCCACATTGGTCATGTATGAAAATATATGTCTCTCTCTGCAGCTGTTAAGTTCATCACCTCTTTGGGAGGAGAGGAGCAATGTGTTTTGTCTTCAGTACTCTGGACTGATTTATCACCACACCCATCAGTTTTCAACTCTTTTAAAGCTGCTTTTCTCTATGGTGTTTTTGTCATCGTATAAGTTGTCCTACATTTGTTCACTTCATTCAGCTTTAATTCATACAAATCTTCCCAGTGTTCTCCAGAAGTGTGCCAGGCACATTTCTAGTCATTCTAAAAATATATAAGTATGTATGCACACATCATATAAGGGTATATATGCGTGCATGAGCATATGTGTATATATGTATATGTGTATTGTATATATGAATGTATATATACACATATATATACCTAATGTGTGCACACATATATGTGTGTATGTGTACATGTGTGCAACCTTTTTCCTAATTTTAAAATTTAATTTTAATTTTAAAAATACTTAATAAATATGAACTAAAATGTATACCTCCTCGTACAGTGTAAAACACAAAGAAAGAGGACCAATCTATATATTCAGGTCAATGACACTATGCTGAATATTTTGTCAGATATAAATATAACTATAATTAGTTTGTCCCTATCTCTGAAGAATTTTTATCCCTTTTCATCGTATTTCCAAAGATGGCAGGTGGATATGTATTGATAAGACGTTTCTTTTTTAAGATTAGATCACTGATGCCTTACAGGCAAGACTGGGAGCCTTGAAGGACACCCGTCTTATGGTCATTCAGGGAAGAGACCTTTTTAGAGAAAACTCTTTCCTGAAGCAGTTGCACCCAATACCATGCGCTAACAGCTACTCTTTGGGGAGTCTGGCTTTGCTCAGTGTTAGAAGGTAAACTCTGCCCCTGAGCAGTTCGCATGAGAAAAATGATCACTCTAACAGCAGTATAAACACATTTAAGCAACCCTCCCCTCTGATTCATAGCTACTCTGAAAATTCAGACTGTATCTTGGCATGTTGAAGCCAACCAAGCACTGGAAAGGCAAATAATGAGAATCATGTTACAGTACAGTAACAATCCCACTCCTTAGATATCATCTGTGAACCTAAAGAGATAAATCCATTGGCTTAGACACATCCCTGCGGCTTTTCCTGAGTAATCACAATGGGGTTGTGTAACACAGTTATTGGCACAGCAAGTTACTGACAAGTTTCTTGGAAGTAACAGTGGTTCCCAGACTCATAGAATCTGGGACCTCAGGCTGGAAAGGACTTGAGAAACATCTAACCCACCCCATACCTGGAAAGAATCCTTTCAACAATATGCTCGGCAAGTGGTCACCCAGCCTTTGCTTTAAGGACAGTAGTGAGGGGGTTCAAAGCTACAACACCTCCTGAGGGAACACATTCCATTTTTATTAATTTATTTTTTATTTATTTATGTATTTTAATTCATTTATTTAATTCATTTATTAATACATTTATCTATTTATTAATCTTTTTCCATAAAATATATCTCTCTGTAACTTACTTTTTTGTTGTGTTCTGGCAAGACAATTAGGGTTAATCAGGGGATCAGATTTGCCCAGTGTTACACAGCTAGTAAGTGTCAAGTGTCTGAAGTTGGATTTGAAACTCAGGTGCCCCTGATTCCAGGGCTGGTACCCTATCCCCTGTGCTACCGAGCTGCTCCACTCTATGCAACTTTTACTCAGTGTTCCTCATGCTGTCATCTGGGACCCTGCTAAATGAGTCTGATCTCTTGTTGACAAGAGCCATTCAAATACTAGAAAATAGTTATTGGGTCCATCCCCCTCAGTCTTCTCAGCTGATCCTCATAAAGCACTAAAACAAGGTTTTCTCTTCTGGACACTAGAGAGCTTATTGAATTAATTTTGTTTTGTTTTGTCTGGAGATGTGATTTCTTTAAGTGTAGAGGAACTCTTGATGTGACATTCTCTGCACCAGTGCATTATCACCAAGATCAGCAGCAGCTCTCCTGTAACGTAAAGTCCTAGAGAGTTGCCTTCCCAGAGGTACCCAGCTCTCAGAGGCAGGACTTGAACCCAGATCTTTCCTCCTATATTCTTCTATAAACACAATGCCTTTCTTACCAACATCTGTTCCAAAAATGTATCTTACTTTGTTTATTACATCAGGAAAGAATAAACTTTAATCTCATAGATTTAGAGCTTGGAAGGAATTTAGAGGTCCAAAAAAAATCCAATCACTTCATTTTATAGATAAGGAAATTGAGGCCACAAGAAATGGTGGGAACTGAGACCATAACCTATGGCATTATGGTTACTGGAAAAGGCAAAACAGATCCAATGGGAAAATTTACAGGTGACCATGGATCATCTCTAGGAACTAAGTCTTCTTGGTTATATTTCTATAAAATATCTGGTCCAGCCCAAGTGTGGTGCAGGGATCTACCACTGTCCTGACACCACCCAGGACAGGCCTTGTGAATAAGCTCCTCCCAAAAAATCTATTTACTACCAAGCTGACATGGGACCCTCTTTCTCCGATATCTCACTATCCTCTTGGTATATTTCTCATAATGGTGGGAATATCCCTCTAGACTGTCTGGAATGACACAATGAATTGTCCAAGGTCACAAAGTTAGTAAGGGACAGAATTGAGAATTGAACTTAGAGTTTCTGATTCCAAATTTAGGATTCTTTCTGCTATAACTCAAAAGCAACTCTTCAATGAATCCCCTCATTAAAACTATTTTAGTAGGAATTATATTTCCTGAGTAATCCTTTTGTTTCCACCACCCCCCCAAAAAAAAAGATTTACTCTCCAGGTTCCCTACTAGGCAAAAATTAGATCCCACTTCTATTTAGAGAAATGTTTGTGGTCTACATCACCTGAAGCCAATATCTAAAGAAAAACTTCACCTATAATGAGATTATTCCATTCCATACAAAGGACCATTTCTGTCAGAATGGAAAGGATTCTATTTTGCAGGGAATATTATTATTAAAAAGGATACACTCAATTGCTGGCTAAATTTAAAAGTTAGAACAATATGTTTTCATTGACAAAATTTCAGGATGACATTTTAACTGGGGGGAAAAATCTGGATATTATCACTTATAGTTAGATGAAAATTTCTAAAAACTTTGCCTGGGACAGAGCATCAAAATATAAGACTGGACTTCAGCATAAATGAATCCCAGTAACAGAGAAATCACTTAAATTTAAGACATACCTTCTCAAATTCCAACTTGATTCCAAGAGCGATTATGAGATATTTATAAGCAATCTATAACACAAAAAGGATGATATTTCAGACACAGTAAAACTTCAGCACAAAATAGACCAGACAGCACCTACAGAATTGGGTTACATTTTTCCATGTGGTAAGTTGGACTCCATTATCCCAGGAGACAAATAGCTCTCTGTAGAATACTGAAGAGACAGGCAGAGAGAGAGAGAGAGAGAGAGAGAGAGAGAGACAGAGAGACAGAGAGACAGAGAGACAGAGAGAGGGAGAAGGAGAGGGACAGGGAGAAGGAGAGGGACAGGGAGAGGGAGAGAGAGAGCAGTTGCTTGTATGTAGGTGACCTCTGAGTTGGGGCATCATAATTGGAGAATCTCAAAGCTAAATTAAGTAACAAGTTATTTAATAATGTTTGGGTGATGGATAACATTCCATACCATAGATGTGTGCACTGTAATTGTATCCCTTTCCATTGGGGACAAAAAAAAATCATCCTAACTATGATGGTGGAAATGTGGGATTGGGGGATGCTAATTTTAAATTGATCTAGAGTGATTGACAGAAACAGAACAAAAGGACGCTGACGTGTCAGGAAGTCTAAACAAAGAGAATGTAACCAATAAGAAATGAATAAGGAAAGAACCTACCTAGAAAAGGGAGGGTTTGAAGGAAGTTGAGAAAGTAGCTAGAAAGAAAAAAAAATTTCATTTTTTTAAAAAAAAAACAACTACAAACATGATTTGGAAGAAGTAAAGAGCAAATTTATTGAAACTAAAAGATGAAAAATCAGTTTCCTAATGGGCAATCTAAGAGAACAGTTAAGAGAGAAATGTGGTTTAGGAAAGCAAATAGCCACACTATTTTCCAAAGTGTTTGAGATGAATAGAGTTTCAGCTTGAAAATGGGGAGTTGTTAAGAGCAGCCCATCAGAAACAACTTGCTTTTTGGAGAGCAAGAGAGAGCTAGTAGACAGATAAAGCCAGCTGGATCTGCAAACATGTGGAAAGGACACCGGACTGGGAATCCTGGCTCTGCCACGAAAATCTGGAAAATGCAGCAGGGGTGTGAGTTCTAATCTATCTGTAGCTTTAAAGTGTTCACATATGCAACTTGAACACCATCTTTGGACAAAGGCACCCAAATCTGGGAGGTCTAGAAACAATGCTCCTAAAGCTACCTTAGTCACCTCATTTTCTAAAGAGGTGGCCCTTTCCTTTGCTCTCTTTCTCCTTGGAGTCCAACGGTGGGGTGAGAAATGTTGATACTTTTTTAAGTATCTGGATTAGTATTCATACTAATTCAATGGAGAGATTATTATCATTTCCTGTCCTCTATTCACTATACCACACCAAATCACCAGGCACCTGTATACACACACACACACACACACACACACACACACACACACACACACACCTCTCACTGGAGAAACTGTCTTTTTTTTTAAATGGCAGGAAACATTTCATAAACCTAACTGTGTGCCTACTCTATGTAAAATTGTGCTAGATAAAAAATATATGTGGTCCAAACTTTCTGCTCTCCTGGAGATTACTAATTTCTATTAGGGAGATTAAAAAATACAGATTATAATAACACACAAGATTATATGATAATTGCATTTAAGAAACAAAGTGAGGTCCAAGTGGAATGTCATTCCTGACAAAAGAGAATCTGGGGAGGCTTCCTGGAAGAAATGACATTTGAATCGAGGTTTAAAGAATAGATAAAATTCAATAGGCAAAGAGGGAGAAACAACATCTTCCAAGCACAGAGAATCATGTGAACAAAGGTTTGGAGAAAGGAAAGTACAGGGAATATTTGGAAGACAGAATATCCTAAACTTGGCTAGGGCATACAGTGCATAGAGGAATGGAATGATCCGAGTAAGAAAATGCCAGATTGTAGAGGGTTTTTGATTACCAGGCAAAAGAGTGTGAACTTTATCCAGTGGGCAATAGGGATTCATTTCAGGTTAGTGAGCAGGGGGATAATGTGATCAGACCTATGAAAGGAAGATCATCCTGGGAACACAAACATAAGCTAGGCAGAAAGACCTTGAAGGGATAAGTTACCTCCTTGCCATCATCAATGAGGATGCAGTTGTTATCTGGATCCAGCTCTCTCACTCTGGATTTGATCCACTCTACTCCTGATGGAATAACACTTGCCATGGGACGGCTGGATGATGACAGCTTTTTGGCACCAGCACCTACCAGTGTCCACAGAGGCTGGTAAAAATGCTTCTAAGAAACAAAACATTTAAGAATTCCTCTCAATGGGGCTGCTCCAGAGGGAAGGGAGAAGGAGAACCCCTACACTAATTACTGATCTTTTGAATAGGTCACAAGGGAAAGTTCTTGGAGGTTTGGTCCTTTAGAAATAGAAAACCCATGAGTGATTCCCTGAAAAAAACAAGATTTCAAAAGCTCTGTGATTTTATCAATATAGATATTTTCCCCTCTGTGGATCTGAGACCCTCCCTCACTTTACAGATGACTTGATGAGCTATTGTGCCCCCCAAAATATCCATTCCCCTGGTGATTAGCTTTGGTAAAAAATCTTTTAAAATCTGACTAGGATTTTTCTTAGAAGACATCCTATCACCAGATCCATATTTAAGACAATCTGGTAGGGTAGAAAAAGCTCTGACATTGGAAGTAGGAGACCTACATTCAAGTACTAGTGCTTTTATTTGCTACTTCTGTGACCTTAAGTAGGTTATTTCACCAGTCTGTGCCTCAATTTATTTACCAGCAAAACTCTGAAGTCATTCTTGATGATCTCTAAGGTCCCCTAAATAATATGATTTAATTGCTCTAATTCCTATGATTCATTCATTGACAGATCACCTACCTACCTAGCCCACCCAATCATTTTACAGATGAGGCCACTAAGGCCCAAAAAGGGCAAGGTACAAGATCACACATGTTGTAGGGAGCAGAGCTTCCCGTCAAACCTAGGTCTTCTGTCTCTGAACCCTTTCCTCTACCCAATACTTCCTGCCTCTCTTCTATGGTCCCTTTCAGCTCTAAATTCCTATGCTAGCTTGGTGGCCCCTACCAGAATTTATATTCTGCTAGTACAGCCTGGAAGAATCCAATCATCTCCATGCCATTATGAAGAATTAGAATTGGGCTCTATCTATCAGGTCCCCTGATAACAAAACTCATTTCAGTATCTATGAATGACAACTGGCTGAAATCTCATTGAGTAGGGATGGGGACTGGGATTTCTCTAGTACAGAGAACTCTAGAATGAAGAGACTTCCCTACCAAGGTCAGTACCTTCTCAACACTTTACAGTTTTAGAGAACTGCGTGGAGCCCTGAGACACACACCCTGGGTGACAAAGTCAATCTGTGTCAGAGGCCAGATTTGAACCCAGGTCTTCCTGGACTTGAGGTCAGCTCTCTATCTAGTGTGCCATACTGCCTCTACTTCATATGATTCCTCTCCTCCCCCATCTTCCCCTCATCTCCCCCTTCTCTCCTCCTTCTCCTTTTCTCTCTCTTTTTCTCTCTCTTTCTCTTTCCCTCTCTCTCTCTCTCTTCTATATATTCATTACTCATTCATTATAATATTAAACTATATTAGTAATACATATCAAGATCATATATAGTGCCTGGGGGGAGGTGGGAGAGTTCCAGACTTGTCATTATATTGTTGCAGGAAATTCTGATGAAGAAACTGCCTCTCTATACTAATGGGCATGCAAACCTAGAGAGTTGTCTGGGCCACTGAGAAATTAAGTAATTTTTCCAGGTGAACTTTGGAATTTAGACCCAGGCTTTCTCTCTGCCCACACTATACCATGTTATCTATAAGTGCTTTGAGATTTACAAACTATGCATAAGGCAGGCATATACATTTTAATAATAGATATTACTAGCCCTTCATTGCCCATCAGCCTAAAATTCCTGGTTGGATAATTCTGAAAGGCAGCTACTCTCAGGCAACAACTGTGAATATAGACTGCTCTAGAAAACTGGCAGGCATCCAGATAAAGAATGAAACAACATGTGCACTTTGGGAATTTCAATCCATTTGTGGGATTTAGAATTGAAAGAGACAAATGGTGTCTCGTACAACCCTTACATTTTACAGATGAGGAAATTGAGGCTTAGAGAGTTAAAATCATTTCAAAAAAGTTCCAAGAATTCAGGTCTTCAAAGTCTCTCTATATACAACCCATCACACTGCCTAGGGATAGTCAGACTACTTTCTATACAGAGTTGTTATAAGAAAAGTACTTTTTAAAAGGAGGAATAAATCCAAAGAGATCTAGTCTAAAGCAGGATTCTTCAGAGATCTTAGGGGCTTCAGAACCAGTTAATGACTATAAATAATCCCATGGGGTAACTATGAACTCACTAGAGTGTCTTTATTGCTAATACACATCCCAGGACATCCTCATAGACCCCAAAACTATTCCAAAGGTTTAGCTGTTTAGTTCCTGACAACTGTTGAAAAGTTGTTGAAATTGTTGAAAAGTTCCCCACTCTTCCCAATATCAAAAAAAAAAAAAAACCAAAAAACTAGCTAGTGTGAGTCAGTAGTCCCTAAGATACATTCTGTAATTGTTTCATGAGATCATTGCGGCTAACAGGGACATAAGCAGTGACTGTGTAAATGCTGCTATTATTATTTTTATTACTACATCTTCTTTACTAAAACTCTACCCATCTCTCTCAAACCCACTGAGGTGGTCTTGTCAGATGCCTTTCCCCAGAAAGAGGAAAGAGTTGCTTAAAAAAAAGTCATCCACATACACAACCCCTAGCCACCAAAATATCATAAAAATCAGGTCTACATTCTCATATGATTTATTTCTGATTGACACATACACAGGTACATAGGATTCTTTAATTCTGTTTTGGTATATCTCTTTAAAAGTTTCTGAATTCCCAGGTTCATTCTGTTCTAATACATGCACAGATGCATATGTACATGGATATGTAAACATATATAGATATACATATATGTGTGTGTGTGCATGTATGTAATGGAAATGCTTTTTTTATTTAGCATTGTAAGTTCAGAATTTTTATCCCAAAAAAATGATGTTGACTAATCTTATGCTGGTGTAAATGGGATGTACCCACAGTGTAATCTGGCAATTTTTGTGCTAAGGACATGTGGTATAAAATTGATATCAGGGAAAGAAACAAAAGATGTTGCCCTCAAGTCACATAGGAGTTAGGAGAGCATGGAGGAGAGCCCAGGATTCTGAAAACGTTACTACAGGAAGTTGGACATCTGAGGCAAGGCAGAATTCACCTGCAGTGCAGCAGTTGGGAAAAGAGAGCATGCCATCTGCAGCTTCCTATTTTAACTAATTATTTCTGCTAAGCTGGTACTAAATTCAGTCCTTTCTACATTGCTGAAGAACTATTTAAGTACTGTCAGAGGTCATAAAAATTCCAGTGCTTCAAGGCAGAGCATTGGTAGTGGGAAAGGAAGGAAGGAAATAAGCATCTATCAGGTACCTACTATGCGCCAGATATTGCGGTAAATGCTTTACAAATAGTATCCTATTTGAACTTCACAACAATCCTGGGAGGTAGGTGCTAGGAGAAGAGGTGGAAAAAGGCAGGGGTCCACTCCCAGTCTGGGTAGTGTCGTGAAGGAGCTGTCCAGCTGCTGGGTGGCTTTCACTTGGACTGCGACATATCACAGAATCAGATTAAGTAAGACTATGTCACAAGCTTTTTATATAATACCACCTAGCATTAATACAGCCCTTTGAAGTTTACAAAACTCTTTACACAAGTATCTCACTTGATTCTCACCATAACCCTAAGGGTAAGTGCTATTACTCCCCTTTTGTTTCTGTTTAGTCATTTCAGTCATGTTTGACTCTTCATGACCCCATCTTGGGTTTTTTGGCAAAGATACGAGAATGGGTTGCAATTGAAACCTTCTCCAGATCATTTTACAGATGAAGAAACTGAAACAAACAGGGTTAAGTGACTTGCCCAGAGTCATACAGTAAGTATCTGAGGCCAGATTTGAACTCAGGAAGATGAGTATTCCTGACGTCAGATCTGGTACTCTGTCTGAAGTTGAGAGAGGTTAAGTGATTTTCCCAAGATAAGCACCTGAATCAGGATTTGAACTCAGATTTCCCTGACTTCAAGTCCAGTATTTTATTAATTATGTTACCTAACTGCCTGATATCAGTACAATTTCTTAAGTTCCATGGGGGAATGAATCAGTATTGTCTCTCTCCCTTGAATCCAAAAAACCAGTTACATTCATCTAGACCAGGGGTGGGGAACCTATGGCCTCGAAGCCACATATGAACCTCTAGGTCCTCAAGTGCAGCCCTTTAACTGAATCCAGACTCCACAGAACAAATCCCATTAAAGGATTTGTTCTGTGGAACTTGGACTCAGAAATGCACAAGAATACAAGTCATTCCCCAATTGATAAATGGTCAAAGGATATGAACAGGCAGTTTTCAGAGGAAGAAATTAAAGCTACCTATAGACATATGAAAAAATGCTCTAAGTCACTATTGATTAGAAAGATGCAAATCAAAACAGCTCTGAGATACCATATCACACCAATCAGATTGGCTAACATGATAAAACAGGAAAATGATAAATGTTGGAGATGATGTGGGAGAGTTGGAACACTAATTCATAAAAATGGGATCATAAAAATGGGAAAGGGTTCCACATGTACAAAAATATTTATAGCAGCTCTCTTTGTGGTGGCCAGAACTAGAAATCAAAGGGATGCCCATCAATTGCGGAATGCCTGAATACATTGTGGCATATGAATGCAATGGAATATTATTGTGCTATAAG